>BSQZ01000008.1:7735000-7800000 GCA_033239005.1 Lamellibrachia satsuma
TCACATCGGATGATGCCAGGAATGCTTGCCAGGCAGCATTTCATGCCAACATACAAGACATGAACATGTTGATCCGCCGCTTGGTCAATGGAGACTTTACACCATTGCAAGATGCAGTGATGACACTAATAGATTTAACATGGAAATATGCATCATAATTTTGCTGGTGACTAACAATGAATACAGTCATGTTTCGTTTATCGTTTATTTGCAAGCTTTGGTTCTGAATGGTTTTGGCTGTATTAACAAATCTTGCTGAATAGTGATACACCCTATTTCATCCCATTCGGATTCCATAACTACTGGACATATGCAATGTATCATGAACTTTATATTGCTTTGTTTTTATTGATCACCAGTAAAAAAGTAAACAATGCAGTTGTTATGTAAAAGCAATTGTAATAATGTTACAGCATCATCAGGCCAGTAGGTTTCCCAATATGGCAATGGAATTTGGAAAAAATGGATTAATGAAGCAATTTAGTGTATCGCGAGTACATTGAAGAACGGATAAACGAGACATGACTGTATTAACAAGCTGACCAGAGCAACAAAGACTAAACATTTATGCAACTATAACTACTGGGTCTTCTGGCAGCAGAAAGCAATGCACATTTTAATTTACACATTTGTTTGATAACAATAGTTTTTACATAAACAAATTTAAAACTAATTATTAATAAATGATTGCCTAACCTACGGCCACATACTGGTCTGAAAATGAAAACATTTGGCAATATTCAGTTAGTTTATATACGTATAATCCAGTTTAAAAAAACAAATTATGTACTAGAGCACTCAGTCCCATTCTATGATGGTGTGCAATGCGCCAATTGCATCGCTGAGGCCTGTTACCAGGAAGGTGGCTGCTTGCACACCCTCGGCTCTGCACTTGGGGCAGTAGGTGTTTGCATTATGCCACTGTTCCAGGCACACCTGACATGCCAGGACAGTTTGGCAGCAGGTTGCAAACATCGGCAACTGTAGCGGTCCTGTAGGAACGAACATTCTGTCAAAAATAATTTTAATTCTTATTTTATACATGTACCTGGTATGTAAATATGCAGATGGAAAGTAATCTGCCAGAATTAATCTGGGATTTTATTTCCCACTTTTAACCAATTATTTTTGTATAAATACACATATATGTACATTTAACACTTAATGGAACTGTTTCCATGTTATCAAGGAATATATTGCTGAATTTACATAAATGTAAGTATTGTCATTACAGCCAGAATACAAACCTTTGCAAATGCAGCATGTAAATGCATCTTTCAATGCACCAACATCGCTTTTTTTAAGTTTTATCAGCACATGATCTTGTGTGGCTGACTCGATGGTTTGGAAAGTTTCTTCCAACACCCTCACTTTTTCATGTATTAAATCTACAACGCGGGCTTCCACTGGTAAGGGCCCTGCATCGGTACGTCTGCAACATTTCAACTTGGTTTAAATGCATGGCTGATTTGATGAGGTTCTCTGGCTGATAGCACAATGTACAAAGTTAATTCTAAAACAGACATGCAGGGATTTTGCATGTACAGGTAAAACTCTGTGATGTTTGTCATACATAATCTTTGTTGTTGCTAGGACTAAATTGTACAATGACTTAGAAACTTATAAACAGTATATCTAACAGACTTGCCTTACAGTGGTCCATGCTTAATTTGGCCATAAGTTTACATCCTACAGATTTACTTATACATAACACTAGCATCTCCATATATCATATTGTGTGTGTGTGCGTGCGTGCGTGCGTGCGCGCGCGCGTTTGCAACATAATCGTATATTAAGAACCCACCTGAGCTTCCTTGTCCTGCCTGACTGGAAGTCTCTGTGCACACTCTCTGTCATGCACAGAATTTTTCTGGTCTGGGGTTTCCAGAAATCTGATCCTAGAAAACAGCACTACATTGTTATGAAGTATGAAGGCACAACATCAAGCATTGTTGCTTCATGGTCTTTCCAAAGAAGTATTCAACATTAAAAGTAATTTCTATATTATGGTTATTAATACAACATTTTATACTACATATAAGGGTCACAGTTATTAGTTGATGTCTTGGATGATAAAGTGTTATGGTCGATAACACTAATTTGGTTATTTTAAAAGTATGTCAACAAGATTACTGAACATATTTATAATTCACTATAAAAATGTAATGAGTATTGTAGCTACTTGAAACCAGTATCACTACTATTTTGTGGGTTACTAATAATCTTCTCATTATTTATTACTACCAACTTCATTAATATATTCAATGGAACAAGTACAATTGAAGTGTGCATGCATGTATACAGTGCACATACCATATAAGAAGTGCATATTTGTATATAAAGAGTTGTACAAACCTTGTGTGCCAGGTGACTCGTGAATCTCCATGCCTTTGGAGTCTACCAGGACCACGGCCTCCTGGGAATCAAGCTGCTCCTGCAGCTTCTACGCTCACAGACACAACGTTGGCGTCTGCATCTGTGAGCCGCAGGTAGATTGTCTGCACTGGGTGGAGGTTCGCCTCCACAAGCTGAACAGCTCTGCACAGTCAAGATAGAAACATGTACTTCACATAATTACAGACTCATTAGTTATGCAGTTGAAAAAAATACATAAAATCCATGAACAATTTAAACACTAAAAATTGTTCATTCAAAAGATGAATTTGTTGAATTTCTATGCACACAACTTATTACGTGTTTTGTGCATGGGGAAGAACCGAATGGCAACTATTCTTCATGGAAGGTATCTGGTGATAAATTTTAGTTAATTTATTACCGTGGGAACGTTTTGACCATAGGTCGTCTAAAGGCCGGTGTTACTGCGGGTGATGTTCTGGCCGCAAACAGAAACCGTCCTTGTTGACTTGACCCTGGTGTGGCAGCAGCTGGCGGTGTGGCTTGCGACATCCCTGGTTGTGGAGGGTGTCATATGTGGGAGTGTTCATTGTCACAGACGACTCTCCTTTCACTTCAAAATGCGCTCTGTGCGCCATGTCTTCCACTGGAAAATGTCCATTCTCCAGTGGAAACACAGCAGTGTTACTGTCGTCAGACAGGAACATCGTCTCCTCGCTGACCTGCAATTTGATCAACTGACATTTAAAATTGTTTTGTTAGACTACTTTGTGTATGACTATGTTGCATTAATTTTTTAATTATGAACACAGCTAAACAAACCTTTGGCCAGTTGATGTGTATGATGTATGCCAAATATTTGGGTAAAGTTAGTGTAATTATATAAATAATATTGTTCTACCTGCTCATAGTCATTAGTCTATTATTCTGTAAATTATAATGACGAGAGTTCATAATAATAATTATGGCCAAATTTCAGGGGCCAGCCAGACCTCCAGATTCGGAACTATTGGGGGTCCAGCAGTTAATGTAGGGCCCATGGACACCCACTAAATTTGAACCCTGGAGATATGTTTCAACTTTGACACGTCATTTTATCCAGGCCAGGGCAGGGAAACATAATTAATGATGATGTCGTTTTATATAAGTGGGTTGGTCGTGTCTTGTGATAAACATTTCCGTGCGTACTGACTACCCTAGCCCTAGGCTAGGGCCTAGGAAGGCTGCTACTACTGCTAGCCGAACGAACAACCTGATCGAGGCTAACTGGGGTTTCTTTACCCTACAATGTCAATGACATTGTCACCGTCATTGACATTGTGATATTCGGATTATCGCTTGGATTATCGCTAGCGGCTAGGTACTGTCTACTGAAACATTCTTGTTTCAAGATAAAACTGAACTTAAAATTAAGAACACGGAACGTTGCAGACGTTTTCAACTCTTACCTGAAAAATTCTGGTTATTTTGGCGGCATTCACATCCGCTTCCCTCATCGTAATTCTTTTGCTGCCGCGGAATAAAACAAATGTTGCCATCTTGATTTCTTGTTAAATGACGCGCGGGAAGAATGATGAATTTCATCTGTCATCTGCAGCGGGCGTTCGAAGAAACGGCGCCAAACGTGCGTGGCCGCTTAGCACATAAAACAATAAAGATGCCGAAAACGAAAAACGAAAACCGAATGGAACTGCTGTCGCTTTTCTTTTATCGTTTTTCGGTCTGATGCAGTGAAAACGAAAAAAGGTTTGCTGTACCTTTGTGTTGTTTTTCTAAGTAATATCAGTAAAACCTCACATAGCAGTTTGTATTGGTTTTTCGTTTTTCTTACATTAAATGGAAAAAGGAAAGAAGAACATTGTGTGTCTTTTTCGTTTTTACACTGAAAATTTCATAACGAAAACGGAAAAGACGGCACATACACACATACAAATCAGACATTTTAATGAGAGAGGGTGTATTTCCCCTGGTGTATCAATTATTATGAAATTAGTGTTGTGGCGCCCCCTTGTCACATATTAGCAACTAAATTATAGCAATTAAAAGCCTGTGAAATTACAATCATGATTCTGCCATTATATTTAAGTATTAAGTGTCAGACACGTAGCGTAGCATTACGTGTGTGACACTTCTATATTTCATATTTTATATAGTTAAATATTTTGGTATGTCGCTTATGTTTTGGTATTACATTAAAAATAGTCATGTGTTGTTTTATAAACCATTTGAAAATAAAAATGTAATTATTTTGGAGAAAAAAAGAACAGTGACATCAGATGAGGCTGAACACATGCAAATCAGAAATTTTTAAAAGAGAATTAAGGGTATGTTCCCCAGGTGTATCAATTATTATTAAAATAGTCTTGTTATTATACCACTTAAAAGAATGTGAAATTACATTCTGCCATCATATAGGTATTATGGCACACACAACATAGCGTTATGCGTGTGACATATTTCATATAGTTAAATATTTTTGCATGTCTTTTATATTTTAGAATTACATAAGTAGTCATGTGTTGATTTATAAGCCATTTAGAAATAAAACAATATTTTGGAAACAAAGTGAAGTTTATGGAAATGTGCATTACGCGTGACAGTGAAATTAAACATCTTAAAAACAATATAATTTTACAACCAATATTGTCATGCTTTATTTTTCATTTCATTGTAACATATAGTGACATCTGAATATGCATATTGAATTTTTTTAATTAACATCAAACTGTGGTTTTGTTTCTATCTTGAGAATGGGTGTCTTAATAACTGAAATAACGAAATGTATGTCTGTATGGCCATTTATATTCAAGTAGTACAAGAATAAAACAAAATCATCCTAATATAAAAGTCACCACTCAGGCTCACTGTAGCTGGAATCGCCCTATAGAATGTCATATTAGGCCTATATAATTTGAAATTCATTAATAAAATAATTATTAGGCCCTATATATATATATATATATATATATATATATATATATATATATATATATATATATATATATATATATATATATATATATATATATATATATATATATATATATATATATATATATATATATATATATAGCATAGGCCATGTGAACCGCAGAGAAAGCAAAATCGCAAATGACTGTGTGCCGCATTTTGAGAATGACCCATGCATGTATAACGACGATGCATGCCAAGGCCAACATATATAGCGAAAATTGCGATTATGTGTTGTTCGTTAATTCGTACTATGTTGAGGCTTTATACACTTTAAAGCCATCCACTATATTAAATTAATTGAACAAATATAGTTTCGACTTGTTCAAATAATTATGTTGGGAAATAACCAGCTGCCATCTAGCAAGGTTGAAAAACTTCCTCTCAAATTCGTGACCGAGTACAGTTATGAATAGGCAGCGTAATAAAGCGATGAAGTGAGCTGGAATTAAAGAAGCATTATATTTAGCCTTGGACTCAGGCTACCCCTTCAACAGATTCAGGTTACGTGTTCCCAGCCCTGCCCCGTGCCCTCGAAGACCCGCATCCTCGGCTCGGGGCATGAGACTGATCAAAGTCTAGCAGCATTGAACTGATCGGGCCACTGTTCATTTGACCGCATTAGCCATTACGATTCAACGACCGCATTGGTTTCTCGTCTGCCAACGATTAGTAATAGCTATTATCACCAGAATCAGGTTTATTGCGGTATTAATGGCGTGCAGCAAGTCTAGGCCAGCTTTAGTAGCGTTTCAGCTGGGAAGCCGGCCGCTTGCGGCGGAAAACATTTCTGATGTGACACCGTCATCACAGCAGGATGACAGATGGGTGGCTACTACGACAATGGCTGAACTACCGAGTCTGAGGGAAATATGTAAGTTTACCGGACTTTCGTGGCTTTTCACCGTATTTATGAACGTGTTTTTGAAGCTGAACAATGCGGATTTGTGGGACCTGGTTACGTTTAACACAGCATCAGCGACGTCATCAGAAGACGAAGAGAGGACAACGGGTATCAACGATATTCCCGAGGAGTGCCTTGTCTATCTGCTCCGCTTTCTCGAGCACCGCGACCTGATTCGGTGCGCTTTTGTTTGTAAACACTGGAAGGCGACAGTCGATGCCCACCCCGAGTTGTGGGGATCCGCCGAACTGAGGCTACTCAAACCGCCAAAGAAATCTTTCTTTTCGTACGTGTGTCAGCCGGATCGAACCCGCACATACGTCGACTGTTTGATAGCGAAAGAGGCTCGCTTGAAATCGCTGGCCGTCGACTTGCATCATTACGACTCGGAGAATTTCAACACTCTCTCGAAACTTCTTTCGTCCGGATGCTGTCACCGGCTTCGCAACGTGAAGCTGACGTGGTACGAGAGCAAGCGATGTACGGAGCGGGCCCACTGCTTTGGCTTCAGTTTTGCCTTCTTCCTATCAACGCTGACTCTGCTGAAAGCATACTGTGATGGAATTTCAACCCTACACTGCCAACTGAACTGGACAGATGAGTCAGTGAAATATGTTTCATCGTTCGAGAATCTGCGAATGCTAGAGATTGGCTGTATGCCGCGAGTGCACAACATTTCAAAAATACACATTGACACTTTGCTGCAGTCCCTGCGCTATCTCCAGATATTCCGCCTGACTGTAACAATCGAACCAAAATGTCTGCAGAAATATGCATTCAGATCGCAGTCACTGCGTGCGCTGGACATTTCGGGCTGCGTGAATGTCATGATCAGTGAAATGGTGCTTCCAAACTTGGAGAATTTCAATGCAAAAGGGATTTTGTGTCACAGAAAATGTGTGAGCGTGCACAAGTTTTGTCTGTTTGAAGTGCTTCGGGATGGCTGTCCCTCGCTTCAGATGGTGAACGAAGCAAGACTCTTCCACGATTCCGATGACCTGGGATTATCGGAAGAGGAGAAATGCAAACTGAAGATTTGCTTTTGTCCGAGACACAAGAAACTGACTTCACAAACTCCAGCCCTACTTCAGTGATGCGATGTACATTTCGTAGAAGTGGCCCCGATCCAAAACATCGCAAGTTATGAATTAAATGTATTCACCTGTATTTGTACATACTATTCTCTGCCTCCTAAGTATAACTTGCATTTATAATTTGCCTACTTTGGGTTTAGTTGGTTTAGATTTGGGGCTGCTTTGTTAGCCCTGGACTGGTTCCATTTGGGCTCCAGATCACATTGACAAAGACATGTTGGTCTTGAAACTGGTAGAAATATTTCGCCTGCTGGAGTTGCTCTGCTGGGCAGGAACTTACATGTGATGATGTCATCCTGTGATATATGTTAAACCTACTGTATCAAGAGTTTGTTGTGTTAGACCCAAACTGTTTCTTACCAAAACCGCGTTGCACAACTGATATGCTTTGTAAGCATCCGGTTATGTTTTCTTGTTGTGCTCTATTATTTGTTCTTCATTTGCATCAATGTTCACTTTGTTTGTACATGGTAATGATCCACTCTGCCTTAAATAATTGATTTTTACTTAATTCCTTGTTAGCACTGATCTGATGGGGCAGTTTTAAGTCTAGAATAAAAGTGAGACGTGTTCACAGAGAATTTTGGTATTTGTATTCTGTTGGAAGCAATTCAACATGGATTAAATGTATAATATTATTGCAAAGTGTGTTGTAAAGATTCAGTGCAAAATTTTACAATTAGTTAATTGATTTTGGTGTGATTTTGTTTTGTACAATGGTTGTGTATCAGTGCTGTTGGGTTATGGTTAGGTTAACTGTGTCTGTGTTAAACACTGTTGTGGCTACAGTCATGTAGGCGTTCAAGTGTCCAGTATGTTTAATCTACATATACAGTGAATTATGCAGCAAATGGCTGCAGTTTCTTTTATTTTAGATTATTTTACAAATTACAGATTGTATCAAAACATTTGTTGGCTAGATCTAGTACTTTATTTTAAAGAGGTCAACGCTGAACTTGTGACCGTAATATTGACCACAACAATTTAATAGCAATGTTTTTATTGTCGTCTAATGGTCGCAGATTAACCATGGAATCTGTAATTATAAACTCTCCACATTTAATTGTACAGGCGAATGCTCTCTCCACCAAATCCATGCTGCACTTGCAGGAACTTATGTCAGCTTATGTAGCTATAGTTCTAAGTACCAATGTTGGTATCTATTAATAGACATGACTTTGTAAATGGGCAAGGTCAGTGCAATGTTGTTGTGCTAGCAATTCTCTGAACATTAAGTAATGTACTAGAGGAAAACATATCAACTGATTCAGATACTTTGTGAAACTACTCTTGTTGAAATGTTGGATCATATATCATACAAGTTTAGCTGGCTTAGCTTTTTGATAAAATGTTTTAGTGCTGTAAATACTATTTACTGTTTTAGTCAGAATTCGGTGTTATTTGCTTGAATTTCATAGAAATTATCATGAAGATAATTATTTTGGTTATCCAGAAGTCTTGTACATGTTGTGACCTGTTTGGTTTTTACGGTGGCTACAGTAATTGGCATGATACCATTTGTTTTGGAGAGATTTTGGGTTGTTCAAAATGGTTTATATACTTTGTGTTCAATATTTAAGCTGGGATTGAAATGTAAATCCACTGCAGAGGTGGAAAGTCAATTGTATGTATGTTTGTATATATATATATATATATATATATATATATATATATATATATATATATATATATATATAGAAAGAGTAGGCTCTGCACAAATAAAAAAAACTGCCTTGGGTATAATTATGTGGACGCACAAGTCTATTGAAGTCAGTGTCTAAACTAGAGTATGTGGTAATAATATATAATAATATAATATATATGTATAATTTCTGTGGGTGAAATTGGAGTTAATTATGTCATTGGTGCACCTATTTGTGTGAGTGATATGTTAGATGTGTTTGGTATGCCTATCTGTGTTGGTGATAGGTTGGAGTTTCTTGGATGGGACTGGTATGTCTATGTATATTGATGATAGGTAGGAGTTACTTGGATGGGATTGGTATGTCTATCTATTTTGATGATAGGTTTGAGGTACTTGGATGTCACTGATACATCTACACAGCTGGACTAAGTGGGTGTCTGTTACAGGTTATAAAATAATGTCTAAGTATAAATGATTCTGCACATATAGAGATTAAAATAATAACTTACGTTACTCGTTGGATGATGCTTTTGTGTATCACAGTGAATCTTTGTGATTAATCACAAGCTGTGCAAGAGAAACTATTATTACCTTGCATTTCTTACCTGTACTCGTTACTTTTGTTGAAGACTGATTTATTAATATAGGCTTACTTGCCCACTGTGGCACTGTGGTTGTGTGATATGTTTAATTTTCCATTTTGTACCTGGTGGATTTTTTGTACTGAATGATAAATGCAAATGGCATACAATACTTAATATACACAATATCTCACACTAATAAACAACAGTATTTCTCATGTAGTGCCCACTCCAAATAATTGTTCTTCGGCGCAGCGCAATTACATTTACGATCCATTTCAATAAATTCTGCAGTGGAAAATATGTCACGTTTCAAAATGGCTACAGCCAGAATGCAAGATGGGAGATTATTTTTAGGCATTGTAGCATTTGGTGATACAGAACTTATGCATCGGTGTAAAGAAATGCTACTGTTGGTAGCACATTTGTAGTTCGTAATCTCTGGTATTAATCCTGACATGTACATTGTTAGCATGTAGTTCTCAATGACATCTCCCTGTGTGCGGAAGATGTGAATGGCTATTCTCCACCAAAGTTTGGACTTTCTTGGGAATATACAATATTTTACTGTATTTTGTATTTTTGTGGAAGAAGTGTCCACAAGAAATCTCCAGAAGTTGATGTTAATGTGTTGGTGCAAAAGCAACAAGTTTACAATGCTGTATTTGCATGAAACTTCACTACCTCTGAGCCTGTATAGAACTGAACAGAAAATAAGAGCAATACCGTAAAGTGTCTATGAGATACAATGCATGTTTATTTTGTTTCTGAAAGAAAGGGTGAAGAACCGCTTAGCAAATTCTTATAGTAGCCATAATGACATTTTAGAGTTTAATGCAGTATAATAAAAATGTTACATTTGTGTGAAGTTGGCAAATTGTTTTGGATAAAGGAGTGCTTCTTTGTTAGTTACTATACGGTACTCATTACGTATGCCAGGTTGAAATTGATATCAGTCTGCCAGACCATGAGTACAATGTCATGTAACCTGTGAACAATAACTTTTATGTGGGCCTTTATTTCTGCATACACTTATACGAGTCAACATACTTATATGGACGCAGCTTTTGTAATGCGCTTTCTTGTGGACGATTCATTAATCTGGCATAATTTTGTTTGCTATTAACTTTGTCATTATTGGAGAATTGATTGCAGAATGCTGGTGTGACACAGGTTATTTGAAATATTGTCCCCCTAACCAGGGTCGACATGTGGGTTGTTCCTGGTGCCACTCAACAAGGTTATGTTTGTGCCAACATGCCTCTAGGGAGAGATTATGACCCAGCTGTTTCTAATAGTATGTTATGTCAATGACCTTAATTCAATTTAATTTACATGTAGTAAATTACATTTTTAACCATGGTTACAATTCTTTACTGCATTGTCTTAGGTCATCAGACATTGTCAGTGTTGCTAGCATATCTACGTATGTATTTAGTTTCTGTGTATTTGTTTTAAGTATTTAGATATGTGGTTGTCACAGACATTGTACTTTACCATCTAATTTCATAGTTTCTTGTGCCTGTTTCAAGTCATTGTGTTTTTGTAAATCCAGAATGTTATTTATTTAACATGTCAAAAATACTTTCGCTGTGAATCAAACATAGTATTTTACTATTGGATTAAAATGCACTGAGATAAGTGGTTGAGTTATAAATAGATTACCGCATATGTCACAATGTTCAGTATTTTTATGTGATATTATGTATTTATGATAATAAAATATTACAATGTATTATTCATATTTGACATTTGTTGATTATGTAGAGAAGTTTTAATTATGAATGAATCAGTTTCTGTGAGTGTCTGTATGTTAGAATGAAAATATTTATATTCATCCCACCTGGATTATTTGTTTGTCTATAAGTCAGTTTTTAGACTTCTAGTTAAAAAGGTAAACATATATTTTATATAACATAGTATCCGGTCCTTACTAGTAGTACTTCTAAAAGCTATGTATGTATAGTTCCACCACTGTCTATAGCCAGGTACTCATTTATACAGTTGATTGAACTGTGGCAACGTGGAGGGAACAAAATTGGCCAAGCTTCAAATGGTTGCAAGAGGATTCGAACCCCGGTCCATTGGATTGAAAGTCTCACATTGTACCCATTAAGCTATCCTGCCCACTAGTTCTACTAAGTACACATGAGACGTTTATTTACAAAATGTGTTAAATGTCAAAATAAAAAAAAAATTAAGTTGATAGTGGTGAGAATTATGCAGAAAAATGCATTAAGCACCACGCTCGGGACAGATGAAATACTGGTTTTCTTATCTGTCACAACAATGTGTGGTACAAAACACAATTTACCTCGAAATGCACAAATTGGATACAATGCGCTTTGCAAATAAACACCTCATATATTGTGGTTTGGACAAGCCTATTTCCAACTAAATATGGTAGTTAGGACATTACTGATTGGCTGAAAAGTTTTCGTATTATTGCTCTACTTTGTCATATTAATAGCTCTCTCTCTGATGGTTGTTTTTAATCAGAAGGCCTTCCATCTGTATTTTCACAAAATGCTTTGTTGTTAACGAGAATTTGGAATTCAAAAGCAGTGTTTTAATAATTATTTCAACATTGACCATAGAGACAGTAGCTTTGGTGAAAGTGGCAGTGAAAATGAAGAGAATGATTATCTTGTCAGAAAAGACAGGTTTTTGACCGGTGTTCTGGATGATGTGCCAGCTACATTGAAAAGCTTAAATGATGATATCTAGGTGATATAATTATCAGATTACGACACAGCCTCCAGGATAAATGTGATTGTGACTGACATAATTATCACACAATGATAAACTAAATATCATTTTGAAGCTCTTTTAATGGCCCAAATATGTCAAATGCAACATTTGGTCAATTTTGACAGCAGGGTATGCATAATACAATCCTCTAAATTTAACCTTGTGGTCCAGACATGGACCCAACAAACAGCAAATAGACAGTGGAATGTACATAGTTTATACTAACCCAATACTAACATACGCACGCACTAACGCACGCGCACAGCTGCACACCATTTGCAGCTGGCCTATTCATTACTGTTAACAATCATTGTGTAGATCTGTGTAGGTAAATAATCTTATACAATATGCAATGTAAACAAATCATTACATCACATCTGTAACCACCATAAAGGCAAATATTTGCACGAAAACAGACTCAAATTACTGGCACACCCAAAACAATACTGTGGATGGAATCACGTGCATGATAATGGTTAGCAACTAAATGCATTCAGTTTTGTAAAAATAAAGTTAACCTACAACAAATACATTAACTGCTAGTATCAACATGTAGACGGCAGAACAATTTGCGACAGTAATCTTCCTTATTTGCACAGAATGATCTGGAAAGGTCAAAGGTTGAAAGTAATACAAAAACATGGTCAACAATACAAATACGCACACACATGAATGCACGCACTGTAAATATAAAAACCTATGTAATATCAAGCAACTTGATGTTGACAGCAGTCTTTACTTGAACTAATTAACGCCTACCGTAGGACTGTACATAAAGCACATACACAATTCATGAATGTAAACCCAGCACATATATTTGTTTTACTAAATTTGATCAGACTCATTATCTAGTGAAATTAACAACTGCTGCCAATATTCTGTAGCAAGTGGTACTCGTAGTACTCATCTAGCTGAGCTCGACATAATGAGCATATGGGTAATATGACAGCAACACAGCTCCTCGAGTGATTTTTCATGCCATCTTGTTGAGTTTTACTGACACAACAGAGCAAAATTTAATGATCTAGAAAAATATACATTCAAACACATCTACACATCACTGGCACTGCTACAACTGCCTAATACCGCCAACAGATTCACCTAATACTGCCAACAGATTCACCTAATACTGCCAACAGATTCACCTAATACTGCCAACAGATTCACCTAATACTGCCAACAGACTCACCTAATACTGCCAACAGTCACCTGATACTGCCAACAGTCACCTAATACTGCCAACAGTCACCTAATACTGCCAACAGATTCACCTAATACTGCCAACAGATTGATTCACCTAATACTGCCAACAGATCACCTAACACTTCCAACAGTCACCCAATACTGCCAACAGTCACCTAATACTGCCAACAGTCACCTAACACTGCCAACAGTCACCTAATACTGCCAACAGTCACCTAATACTAACCTATATGTGCCAACCCTGAGTGGTGCTCATCTGCAAGACTGGCAACATAAATCTGTAAGACCCACAAATGAATCCATATAATTAACTACATCCACTGGTTTGCAGTGCATGCTCAAAAGTCGCCCACTGTGCAAACTGGGATATATTGATTAGATTTCGTGAGGCATATCTTGAATTGATTTCACAGATCCAATAATACAAAAATATGAATAACTTATTAACTCAGCATAGAAATGGTTATTGTCTCTGGGTAATCGCCCCCTAAGTCAGCAATAATCCCTTACAAGTTTTTTTTTATAATTTAACAACAGTTATTTACAAATTTACCAAACAATTTAATACACATACACAATAATAACTATAATAAAATATAGCTGAACCATTTTAGCTTAGGATCAAACTTTTATAAACAAATTCTATTGTCATCACATTTATTACTAAACAATATTTGGCTACAAATGTACCTAAGAAAATCTAATACATATCCACAGTAATGACTAGGAAAACAGAAGTCACGTTTTTCAGCCTATAAGAGTTACTAAAACATGACCAGTGGTTTACTAGAAAAACCTTATTGAATGCACCAGATCTTAATTTCATGGGCCGCCATACTGTTAGACAACCTTACATCACAAGTGTGGTATTCTGGTAATATTTGCTTGCAAAATGAAAATATATTTGCATACGCCTATTCCTACACATGCCAATAGCATATGGCCATGCCATTTTCGTCCTAAGTCAACGTATGTAACATATTTTGGCCTTTGTTTACTAAACTAGTCCTCTTTCTGACAAAATAACATGTTTGTTTGAGACTTTGTGTTGATTCTGTGTTCTCGCACTGGTTAACATGTCAGTCATCAGTCAACCAGAGAAATAACCAGAATCTCACACTTTTAGAACACATTCTGAGTAAACCACTGGTGTGATATTCTTGATTTTAGTTGCATGTGGGTAGGTTTTATTACTGTATTTGACCTAATAAGGGTACATACGCTTGAAAAAAATAGGGCCATAAAAAAATGTCCAGGAATTTGTTCTTATAAGCATATACCAAAATGTGTTTCTCTAGACAATAAGGTAATTGTTTAACACTAGTGGTGTCCTTTGGTGACTAATGTAGAACAATTGAAAAGTGGTGCCAATTATTTAACACCAGATGATGACACTTTTCAGGTGTTCCACACTAGTCTAATTACAAGAATTATGGACCCTGCTGATTAAGAAAGGGGGCGTACACTAATTAGGGCATGTACACTACAATAGGTCATACATGGTATCTTATTTAGGTGCATAGCCCCAAAACCATGACTTTTGTTTTGGTTAAAGATATAACTAAACCAGTGCTGAGGATCACACATTTACAGACAATTTCTCTTAAAATCACATTTTATTAAAAATTAAATAATAATATTGCATATGACCCTGTTTTGTAAATGTATCTATATGTAAAATGTCTGCAGCGAATGCTTAATACTTCATGATCATTTAAAAGAGTCCATAAGACTTCACAGCGTTTACACTTACAGTCTGATGTTCTAGCCACTACGCCACTTCTTCTGCATAAAAACAGACAATCATTTTACTAAGAGCTAATGAAAACAATCTTTCACTCAATAATTACGTTAGTTCCATTAAGATTTTTACACACATGCAGCAGAAATGGTATACCCAAAGTTTGTTTGCAGAACGTAAAGGAAACCCCGTATATGTAATTACAATCAGCCACTGCTAAGGGATGATCTCAAAACACACCGATGTATTATTTCCCAAAAAATATTATATTATGACCACTGTTCATAATGGTTCTGACTGTGAGTGTGTGCGGGCAGCTTTGCGTTATGATGGCTGAATATGAAATGGGTATTCAGGTTGGTGTAACTCAATTTCATGTAGTGGGGGTCTGATATTAAATGATATCGGTTTTTTTTCATACATCGACATCTTGAGATCATCCCTAACTGATATTTCTACATTTGTTCATAAGAGAAGTTTGGTGTTCGGCTGTACTCCCGAGTCTGATACTCTTCAATTTCTGCCACCAGGTAATCGGTGTCCATACCAAACTTGGTACGCAGCCATATCTGAAAAAGTCAAATATACTCGTGAGGATATGTCCATTTGCTTTGATAAATGTAATTGAAGGAACTAGGGAAAACATAGAATTTCACAGAAAGTACACAAAATGCAACACAAAAGATCTAAGAAAATCACAAGGAACAGCTGTGTGAAAAAGAGAGAGAGAGCGGGGAGGGGCGAGATTCATAGATAGGGAGGGCTTAAAGCAGACAAACACAGTGTTTCCTACAGACATTATGGCCATACATTACATTAAATATATTAGTGTGCACAGAGATTTATTTATTTATGTGGCTGTACTTACTTTTAGGATAAGATACTGCTTCACACCAATAGCCTGAAAGTAAGATCAAACTTAGTTGAAAAACACAAATAATAGCAATTAATTTTATAGTTGCAATGGGAGCACATATGAATGTTTGACGTAGATCATGTATCTGCAAACAATCATAGAAACCATGTATATCGTTGCTAACAATGGTACGTAATTACGTAATGGTACGTAACTCCTACTGTTCTGAGTTACGTAATCTATGTCAACGTCCACTTGGGTTCCTTCGCAATATCCCCACCCCAGGGGAATTTCAAAATGAACAAACCACCCCCATGGACCCCTCAGCATGCATGTGAAACTGATGAAACAAATAGACAGAGTCACAAACTACTTTATAGTATAGATGCAATTTCTGACGAAATGACCCTATCAACAAGTCCAACTGTAATAAAATTTGATTTCTAAAATAAAATGACTATGGCAGAAAATGATGATTGTGACACTATATCGTGTGCCATACTTACCAGGTAAGCGACAAAGAGGAGGTAGATGACCGTGACGATGGACACCAGCACATACACCCACCATCTTTCAAATGTTGACTGAAACAGAGACTGACTTTATGGTGACAAGGTTAGCAGCTGTTTTAATTAGCATGATACTTTGATGCGTTTTTCCATACAGAATACATTTTTATTTTATCTCTTGTGGTAGAACATACTACACGCACCTAAAAACATACTATACTGCTAGAGATTCTGACACAGGTTGGGCATGCAACTGTTTGTTATTGTGAATATAACAGTGCAAACACGACAACTCAAACTTACCACGTAAGCATAAATGAGGTAGAGATTGATGCCCATAACAAGTATTGCCAACAACCAGATGATCACCTTCAGAATTCTGCAACACAAAAATCTTCCTGTGATCACAGATGTGATGAAATAGTTAGCCAGTTAAAGGGTTTCAGGACAAAACGAGATAAATCCGATTTTTTTTGTTTTTGAGAAAAAATCATTCTGTATTTCGTCCTCATAATGTAGACAGAAATTTATACATGATACTGGAGTATCTTAACAATCCAACATCAAAACAAATGGTAGCAAGGGCTGAAATCTTTAGTGCAGATTTTAATTATAAAATTTGGCCCATTCAGAAATGTTGTGTTTTGCCCCGAAACACCTCACATACATGCTGTTTCATACAGATTACCCGTATTCAAAACAGATTTGGGGAGGAATTTGGGCACATACCATATTTATATTAAATTTACGAAAAAAAGATCTGTCGGCATAAAGTACATATTTTCTTGTGTTCATTACATGAGAATAAATTCAAATGACACATTTATAGTTTTACAAGCACAAATACTTTGAGGCTTGTATTGAAGTGAGGCAGATTTCTGAGGAAACCTATTGGTGAGACAAATTAAAATATACAAGACAATTATGCAGTCTGTGTACCCACTAATATACTTAATACAAATAAAAATTCCATTCATGTAGAAAGAACTGAGCACATTTTTTTCTCACAATTTTACTCACAACTAGTATTGCTAAGTGCCTCATCCAGCTTAAGATCATCTGAAAGTAGAGCTACCTTCAACAAAAATCTCGATTCACAAAGACATATTTAAAAAATATTTTACTTTCACTTGAAATCCTTGGCAGTCCCTTGATGAAGACTTCGGCACGTTCCTTTTCATGAGATCATGCTTAAGGATTCTGGTTTGTTGTGCCTCTTGGGTTCCTCAAGATGTAGGTGCTTTAGAAATGTTATTGTAATTATTACCTATAAATTATATGTACATATGTTCACCCCTACCTGCCGTTCTTGAATGTGTTCATGACACGAGCGCTGTTTGTAAAGTGCAGTACGGGCAGAAGAGCGAACGGCAGTTGGACACTCTGGAGGACGTTCAGCCAGTTGTTCATCATGTCCAGTTGGTTGCTAGCCAGCCATGCCACGACGATGGTTGGTGCCATGGCGATCGTCCGGGTAACGAGCACGCGCCGCCATTTTGACCAATTGATGTTAAGAAAACCCTGAAAGGAAAATTTAAAAACATCAGTGAAGAAACGGCAGGTAACCAAAATCGCATGCATATAATATTATATTAAAATCAAACTTCATTGTGTGGACAGTCTGGTAATATGGTCACCTTCTGATTATGGTCACCTTGGTAATATCACTTATACGATTCTCATTAACACTGCCTTGCTACTAAGCCTAAGGTGACTATAATTGCAAGTTTTGATTATATACAATGTACTTACAAAAACGTTAATAACCTATGTTTGTGGTAATGATCAATAATTTATTTGATATGACATTCGAAACTGCCTCAAACATCGCATGAACAAAGACAGTTTTGAACAAAGTATGAGATGGGCTGCATGAAAAGATTGAAAATATCTCAGAGGTGCAGGCTATACACAGGCTGTGGATGGCAATCATGTTAAATCTTGTTGACTGCATAAAAAGAGATTTGGTGAAATTGGGAGGGGAGTGGAGAATGAGATCGAGGGATGGGGGAGTGAAGAATGAGAGCAAGGCATGGTGGAGTGGAGAATGAGAGCAAGGGATGGGGGAGTGGAGAATGAGATCGAGGGATGGGGGAGTGAAGAATGAGAGCAAGGCATGGCGGAGTGGAGAATGAGAGCAAGGGATGGGGGAGTGGAGAATGAGAGCAAGGGATGGGGGAGTGGAGAATGAGAGCAAGGGATGGGGGAGTGGAGAATGAGAGCAAGGGATGGGGGAGTGGAGAATGAGGGCAAGGGATGGGGGCGTGGAGAATGAGAGCAAGGGATGGGGAGTGGAGAATGAGAGCAAGGGATTGGGGGAGTGGAGAATGAGAGCAAGGGATGGGGTAGTGGAGAATGAGAGCAAGGGATGGGGGAGTGGAGAATGAGAGCAAGAAATGGGGGGAAGTGGAGAATGAAAGAGAGGGATGGGGAGTGGGGAATGAGAGCGAGAAATGGGGGGAAGTGGAGAATGAGAGAGAGGGATGAGGAGTGGGGAATGAGAACGAGAAATGGGGGGAAGTGGAGAATGAGAGAGAGGGATGGGGAGTGGGGAATGAGAGCGAGAAATGGGGGGAAGTGGAGAATGAGAGAGAGGGATGGGAAGTGGGGAATGAGAGCGAGGGATGGGGGAGTGGAGAATGAGAGCAAGGGATGGAGGAGTGGAGAATGACAGCAAGGGATACAGGGGAGTGGAGAATGAGAGCAAGGGATGGGGGAGTGGAGAATGAGAGCAAGGGATTGGGGGAGTGGAGAATGAGAGTAAGGGATGGGGAGTGGAGAATGAGAGCAAGGGATGGGGGAGTGGAGAATGAGAGCAAGGGATTGGGGGAGTGGAGAATGAGAGCAAGGGATGGGGGAGTGGAGAATGAGAGTAAGGGATGGGGAGTGGAGAATGAGAGCAAGGGATGGGGGAGTGGAGAATGAGAGTAAGGGATGGGGAGTGGAGAATGAGAGCAAGGGATGGGGGAGTGGAGAATGACAGCAAGGGATGGAGGAGTGAAGAATGAGAGCAAGGGATGGGGGAGTGGAGAATGAGAGCGAGGGATGGGGGAGTGGAGAATGAGAGCAAGGGATGGGGGAGTGGGGAATGAGAGCGAGGGATACAGGGAGTGGAGATGGGTGATGAAGCAGGACAAATGACAGAAGAAATAAATCAAGGACCAGAATTGAAGCCAGCCTTTCCCCAGACTTCAGGGAAAAAGAGAAGGGCAACAAATGGTACTATGACACAAATTAAAACAGTCAGAAAATGGTACAATATGCTCTAAATGTGTAAAATAACATTGACAACTATTCTTAGTCACACAAGGTGACATGATGGATCACAGATGGCAAGGGTTATGTGGTGTTATCAAGTGCAGGTGTACAACAAAAGTCTGCAAGGGATATACTTACGCTCATCACAAACTGGCCAGAATATGTTCCCTACAACACCCAAAACATAAGACAGTGTAAGTCATATAATGAAACCATAAAACAACATTCTTTAGTGGAACGCAGCAATTTAGCTATTGCTAGCAGACATATTTTTCTAAGTGACATCACAATGAATAATAATAATCGTGGTTATTTGATATTGTCATGAGATACCCAAATTTACAGTTTAAATGCAATGGTGTTACTAGAACACTGTTTAAAAAGTGTATAATATGGTGCATGTAGGGGAATATCAGTTAAAGTAGTTAATATGAGAACATACCGTGATATAACAGCGCTGATATTCTAAAGAAAATCAACATGTCTCCCCCATGTGCAAAAGGTGACATGAACAAACTTGACATTAATTTCATGCCTTCATACAAGAAAGACCAACATCTTACTGGTTAGAAATCAGTAATTTGTGCATTATCCCATGCCTCAATAACAAAACTAAACACACTTATGGGCCTGCATATATTAGGTACTTTACAGTAAATACTTTTTTATTTAATAACAATTTTGTGAAAGTGAACTTACGGTCATTGTTGAACTTTGACCTGCAGCGAGAATACCAATACCCCAAATAATCTTCATGGGCAGGCCGTATTTCTCATACAGCCACGTACCCTGGAAGGAAACACACAACATATACTAAACTGTGTTAGTATAAACCTGTACACAACACGCACACCAACCCTGGGAGAGGCACACCTATAAGACTGGTGACAAAAATCCATAAGACCTGCAAATGAACCCATATAATAATTTATATCCACTGGCATGCTGTACTTGCTCAAAATGCTTTGAACTGATGAGCTGTAACTTGCACAAAACCATAAGGAATGTCTTCTATGCCTGTAAGGTTGTAAGGTTTAAGAAAATCCACAAGAGCCACGTGTAATCTGTTTACATGTTGCTACACAGGAAAACAAAATGTTTCAAAGGTTTTGTTTTAATGACATGCCTCACAATGCCTCATAATCATGCTTTTTGCAACATGCTGAAATTTCTTGGGAAAATTCAAATATAACGGGTATACGTAGCTAACTGGGAAATGAAAATTCTACAGAGCTGCCAATAAGTAAACTGAACTGCTTCCACTGTGTAAACTGTACTAACCGCATTCCTGATACTGGCTTGACTGTACTCGCCACCAGAGAAGGCAGCCGCGAACACGGCGACCACAAACACGTTGATGAGAAAAGACACAAAGAGGGCGATTGCTGAAACACAAAGAGGGCGATTGCTGAAACACAAAGAGGGCGATTGCTGAAACAAAACGGATCAGAACATGTGTTGAACACATATGGCAGTAAGTGAAAATAAACATCATTTTGTCAATTAGTTATTGTTATACAAAATAAAACCTGTGTCTAATACATGAATCTGTGAGGCAAGTAGGAGGAGAGTCAGCTGACCCAAGATATGATTCTATGGTAGGAACATTACAAATGAACAACTGTAAAACAGTACAGATAAAAAAAATTAATTCTCCACAGTATACAAGAAATCGTACCATTGACCTTACTCCGAGAGATCTTACCGGACACTGAGAGCTCTTATCTGACCATAAAAGATCTTACCCGACTGAGAACACTCTTACCCGTCTCTGAAAACACTCACCTGACACTGAGAGCTCTTATCTGACTCTGAAAGCTCTTACCTGACTCTGAGAGCTCTTACCCAACTCTGGGAACTCCTACACTCTGAGAGTTCTTACCTGACACTGAGAGCTCTTACCTGACTCTATGGTGTAGTACATATTTGCCTCAGCTACTCTCCGTTTGTTTTTACGGTCAACGGCTCGTGACTGGACACAGGAAACAGAGGGAGACATTACAACAAACACATGCATATTTCCACACCACTACAAAGTTTGAGATTACACCCAATATATGCTTTGGACATGCACCAAAACTAAATTTCTCCAGAGCGTATTAACTTTATTATGAATTATAAATACAATATCATAAACATACTAGAAGTAAATGTAAAACAAATTGTAACTGTAAATAAATAAAATAGGTCAAATTTAAACCTCACTGTATAGTAGGCAATATATAGAGTGAAAAAATTATAAAACAAGATCAGATTTTGTACCTTTAATTTGCTGTAAAATGAATGATACCCCCCAAAACGAATGATACCCCCCACTCACCAGAACAAGGGCGCTGTGGAGGTAGAGATTGTGTGGCATAATGACTGCTCCAACAATGCCAACCATCTGCTGAACGGCGGCCGTGTCGCAGTCCTCACACCATGGGAAAAACAGTCCCTTCATAATCTCGCCCTGGTCTGGCTTCACCATGATGTACTGCAGAGACATGGCAGGAAGTCAACTTAGTTCAAATATATATATATATATATATATATATATATATATATATATATATATATATATATATATATATGACTCGGAATCATGGCTAGTTTGCTGAAGACAAAAGTACAAGTCAGATGTATGTTTGCATACAAGCTTTTATAGCAAGCCAACTGATTATGCAAGTATACAATAAGCATATATAATATAAAACATGTCATCATCAAATCTAGGTAATTGAAAATTCGCCAACCAACAGCAAAGGTGGAGAACCGACCACACCAGGCCAATTCTGCAATGACCAATTTCAGAATGGCCTCCCCCTACATCACGTAAATTTGAACAATCGTAGAAAACACACATAGCATTGCTGACAATTGTACGTAACTATGAACTCCTATTGTTCTGCGTTACGTAATCTACATCAAACGTCCACGTAGGTTCCTTCATAATATACCCACCCCCGATGGAATTATGAAATTTGCTTAATGTACAAACCACCCCAAAGGACTCCCGGGCAGGCTTACAAAATTCAGCCCCATAAATGCAAAACAGACAGGGATGTGATGGAACAGAGACAGAACAACAGACAGACTAGACACAAATACACATATATCCCTCATTTACAGACCGATTATACAAACGCAGCACTGTGCAGACCACTACTTTGTTGCAGTTTTACATCGACAGCATTTGGTCTGTTTAACATGTCTATCTTTTGTTGTGCAACTTATATGTACTAATTATTATTATCATTGTTAGTGTACAAAGTTTAACCAAAAATGTAATACATTGCTAAGCAACATGTTTTAGTTAACATATTTGAATCCATTTTTAATCTATCTTTACTGCATTTTTAAATATACTCTAATTTGTAATTATTTAATATTCAGCTGTACTATATTTACATGTAAATTTATGTTTTGAAGCCACAACCCTTTGGTAGATATGATGTATATTTTATAAGGTTTATCGTGAATACAATATTTTTGTTTTTATTACATTGTGTAATTATTTACCAAAAATAGTTTTTATTATCAATCTATCCATGTCTAATGTAACTACATGTTTAATGTACATATATGCGCATGCGTGAAT
Source organism: Lamellibrachia satsuma (assembly GCA_033239005.1). Classification (NCBI taxonomy): domain Eukaryota; kingdom Metazoa; phylum Annelida; class Polychaeta; order Sabellida; family Siboglinidae; genus Lamellibrachia; species Lamellibrachia satsuma. The sequence continues at coordinate 7,758,448 of BSQZ01000008.1, forward strand.
GCACACTCACACACACTTGCATGCACACACAAATATATCATTTGTAGTAACTGTCCATATAATTCATTCCCTTTCCATACTACTCCTTCCCCATTGCTCCCAACACTCCTCATTCCCCACTGCTCACAATGCCCCTCTTTCCCCATTGCTCCCAATACCCCTCATTCCCCACTGCTCACAATGCCCCTCTTTCCCCATTGCTCGCAATACTCCTCATTCCCCACTGCTCCCAATGCCCCTCCTTCCCCACTGCTCCCAACACACCTCATTCCCCACCGCTCACAATGCCCACCTTCCCCATTGCTCACAATACCCCTCATTGCCCATCGCTCACAATATCCATCATTTCCCACTGCTCACAATGCCCCTCCTTCTCCACCGCTCCCAATACCCTTCCTTCTCCACAGCTCCCTCACCATGTAGAGGAAGGCCGCCCCCATGGTCGTGATGAGGGCCCCAAAGAGAGCCTCCAACTTGCGTAGCCCGGCGCTCTCAAGAAACAGGAAGGTAAAGGTGTCTGCTATGGTGATGAGAGCTCCCGCCCAGATCGGAACACTGAAACATCACACATCAGTTGACAGTCCCTGAGCCTGTAGGGGAAACAAACTGGATCTAGTCTTGTCTGCAGTAGGACGATGTGCAAATCTGGTTTAAAATTCCCTCCTCAATTGAGTTAGCGAATCAGGTTTACTGATATTCAAATTTGTCGTGTGTGAATAGTTTAAATAATAAAAAAATAAAATAATTTAATACTTTGTCTGATGATTTCACCGTCGAAACTCAATAACACATTTGTACAAATGAGCTAGCATGTCATGGTGGATGCTAAATAGGTTCAACATAGTCGAATTATTCTTCTTTAGTCATGGCTATATTCACTTAGAAGTACAAAATCAAATGTTTACAGTCTGCTGAAACTGTCTGTATTTGTAATGTATTTAGTGATATCATTATCTTAATACACACGTCCGTGAATAATAGTTTCATCAGCATATCTGAAGAAGTCAAAGGACAAACAAACATTTGGGTCAATGCAGTAAACAGTAGTGGAGATAAGAAATGAACTTTACAAGCACTAATTATGTAACGAATGTGACAACTAAATATATTTTCCCAGACTTCTAATCAAACTTGTATATGACAGCCCCTCGCCTTAACATGTACGCTATTAAATTTTTCTAGATCTTGTCCCTGCATTACAATTCTTTTTGAAATTGCTCAACTAACTATTAGGGCTGTCACAGTTTCACAGTTCCTGATGGCCATTTATTCACGTGACGTGGTCCCGATGACCACTATTTCACTTGGTGTGTTAATTGGAACTACATAATGGTGCTGTTGTAAGATCCTATCTGTAGGGGTATTTGTCACATGAAGTGGCTGTTGAAAATTATTTTACTTGATTTTTATGTGATTTTACTGGTTTTGCATGCATAAAATTTACTTGAACTTTGCCAATAATTTCCCATGCTGGTTGACACATGGACATGAGTTGAGACAGTGTGTCATTTTCATGTTAATTTACTGTGTTATCTGTGACTGCTGTGTACCAAGAATTCACAAAATGCCTAGATAGAGTTCAAGAATGTGTGACTTTATTACTGACAACTAGTGTTCTGATGGTTCCAAGTCTGGAAGGGTGTAGACCCGAGACTACCTACATCTTTTGACAAGAATTGAGGCTATATAGTAACAGATTAAAACACCATGACAAATTTCAGGGTCTTAGACATAAGAGTAAATTCTCTTGATGATATTACCAATATATTATATACACTTCCTTCACTTCTTCACTTATCCTCTTCACATGGTGCATAAGGCCAAAATATATACAACTTGTTATTATACATAAGAACATAAATTACTATTCGTACACAACATATATGAACATCAACAAACCTGATTCACAACAGGCTAAATAAATTGAGGAGAAATAATCAACCAAACTCACTGGTTGTTTGAGAGGATGTTGATGGCGACCGCTGACCCTATGACCTCTTGTATGTCACTTCCTATGATTGCAATCTCCACCATGATCCAGAGGGTGATTCTGGGCACAGTCGAGTACTCCCTCCTACACACTTCAGCTAGGTTGAGGCCTGAAAAACCAAAAAGTGAAAAAAGAGAAAATAAAAAAATGTCTGCAACATAATTTAGATACAAATATGTCTGTTCATGGATGGCAACGAATCAAAATCATAGATTTATTGAATAAAAGTAGAGGTACAAAATATATATTTGTTAAAATTATATGTGTACGTTTTAGTTTAAAGAAACTAAAAAAGCAATGTATATATGTACTGTATTCGACCTAATAAACAGTATGCTTTAAAAAAATTTGGGCCATAAAAAAATTTAAAGGAATCTGTTCTTATAAGCGAAACCAAAATTTGTTTCTCTAGACAATGAGGTAATTGTTTAACACTAGTGATGTCGTTTGATGATTAGTGTAGAACAACTGAAAAGTGGTGCCAATCGTATGCCAGATAAAATGCATAATGACCATAATGCATGTGTTCATGCACTGCCACCTTGTGGACAACACAAACAGTTCGAAACAAACAATTCCTGAATGCTGTATTGTATTTGGATTCCTCTGGAAATTTTTTTTAACACACCAAAAGATTATTTTTTTTACACAGATACGGTTCAGTGCCCCTAGTCCTGTGTCATTAATGCTAACTGTACATTGCTAAATGCTTGTTGCGAGTAGGGCGCTTATTTGACTTAAAACGGATCAGTCGTGCAATGTATGCTGATCCGCAACTCAACTAAATGCAAGTCATGTGTTGATTTGGCTGGCGCAACTGATGTTGAACCAATTAAAAAATTTAATCATGGCAACAAATGTTGTGTAAAGTGGGCTGACCCAGTTGCACAAATGCATGACTTGCAACAAAAGTTAAGCAATGTACGCCTAGCATAATGGGAGACCACTCTGTTATCTATGCCTAGCATAATGGGAGACCACTCTGTTATCTATGCCTGGCATAATGGGAGACCACTCTGTTATCTACGCCTGGCATAATGGGAGACCACTTTGTTATCTATGCTTGGCATAATGGGAGACCACTCTGTTATCTATGCCTGGCATGATGGGAGACCACTTTGTTATCTATGCCTGGCTTAATGGGAGACCACTGTGTTATCTATGCCTGGTATAATGGGAGACCACTCTGTTATCTATGCCTGGCATAATGGGAGACCACTCTGTTATCTATGCCTGGCGTAATGGGAGACCACTTTGTTATCTACACTAGGCATAATGGGATACCACTATGTTATCTATGCCTGGCATAATGGGAGACCACTGTGTTATCTATGCCTGGCATAATGGGAGACCACTCTGTTATCTACGCCTGGCATAATGGGAGACCACTATGTTATCTATGCCTGGCATAATAGGAGACAACTCTGTTATCTATGCCTGGTATAATGGGAGACTACTCTGTTATCTAACACTTTCCTGCTAGTGTATATCATCTTCAAGAAACATCAGACTTGTTACCAGAGGGAAACCGTAATACCCTTACATCCAGATACAAGTAGCTTCTAGATTAACACAGATTAGCTTTATGTAAAGGTTTCCAGTTAATTCTGATACATAAACTGATTTATATATATATATATATATATATTATATATATATGTATATATATATATATATATATATATATATATATATATATATATTAACTTTTTTTATGAAATCTGATATACATAGCTACATCCACAAACAAGCTGATTCAAATCAAAAGGAAGCTGAGTTCTGTCTATATAGAAAAAAATTCATTCAACTGAATGTGAATTTTTTGCTTAACCTAAACTCACACATCTGGTGGAATATGGTCATGGCTATTGATAGGGGAATTAATGGGAATTTTCAATGGATACATTTACCTGTGACACAGCCGAGACGTGCAGACATTAGTTGCAGCACCAGCCCCATCACTGTTGACCACATCAATACCCAGAGGATCTGAAAGCAATAAGTCAAATGTGTAACTGAAAATATGCAAGTAGAAAGATAAAAGTGCCAAACCTGAGTGGTGCACACAGGCCTGAAATGCTTGTAAAAAAATCTGTAAATCCCACAAATGAACCCCTACATCTGCTGTTTTTTGTGCATGCTAAAATAAACTGCACTGCAAAGTTGCAAACTGGGATATTCTATGCCATTAAGTCTGACAAATATGTTATGTTCACGTTTTTATCAAACCAAACTTAACCGTAACCCAAACCAATGCTATCATTAGACATATCAAAGCAACATCGTTTTTTAAAGTCACTCTATGAATAACAATGTTCAATTAGCTGGGAAGTTTTAGTCACAACAAGTGCTTTGGTAGGCACAGTTTCCAAAGCTATGCTTGCAATGCGAAGACGTTGTTTTAACAATTAACAGCATCTTAAATCAGTGCAAAGACAAGATGTGCACATGTAATTAAAGAAACATAAACGTATACCCACCTTATACTTGGCTATGGAGCCAGACTGTAGATCTGATTCGATGTTCCCAGGATCAAGGTACGCAATACTCATCAAGAAACCAGGTCCAGTAAAGGTCCATAGCTTCCGGAAACTAAACTTGTACTACAAATGACAAACAATTCATTTTACTGTTAGGCTGACCACTGCATGTTTTGTTCTCCTAAAGCAATGCCATGCATAGAATCCCATCAATGAAATGGCTATTTTTATTGATATTGCGACCAATGTGTCTAATTTCTTATCAACTCATTATTAGCCATGACACAATTTAGGAAAACAACTAAACTGAGACTTTTCGACACGTTTGTTGACTGAAGTACATTTGTTCATCTTATGACTTCTGCAACTATACTGATAGAACAGCTAATAAAACTACAGATATCACTAATGGTTGACTCGTGGTTTTAATCATTTCAGATGCGACTGAGCATTTGTGCTGGCATAGATACCTGGCAAAAGTGAGTGTCTTTATAATTTTTAGGCATATAATTATTCATTTTATTAAAATTATATCCGCCACTCATGGATACATATATATCACATGTAATCTTAACTTGTGTTGTCATAGAAACAGCAAAGGAAACACACAAAAAACCACATGCACGTCACGAAAATCTTGCTGACAGCAATCCCAGGATGCCTTGCATTTAGACGCATCTACCATGTGACGATTAACAATATTTTATGCTATTCGTGTAACCTGTATTAGAAGCATAACAATGACTATTGAGGTACGATTTTCTTCTATTCACAACTATTGAGATTTACTTACTCAACATTTCAGCTACCATCGGTAGCCTTCATCAGAATCAGTTTAAGTCTAATTGTTGTGTCCTGGGCTGAGGTTCAGGTGGATAGTTTTAGTTTTGAGTGTAGGGGGTGTACGAGGATGAAGGAACTTGAGGTGGAGCTAGAACAGCTGAGGCTGCTCGTTGTGGCAGTGGTGGGAAGGGAGCAGGTGGGTTGTGCCAGTGGTTCTGGTGGGGAGACAGTGGATGATAAAGTGGGGGAAGACGATGAGAGAGAGATGCTAGGGAGAGCTCACCTCAGCCTGGGAGGAGATTGAGAGGAGGTAAGGTGACAGGTTGTAGGGAGACAGGATGGAAGGAGACGAGAAGGAAAGAAATGGGAGGGAAGACAAATGGATCGAAGGAAAGGGGAGTGGGGGAGACAGTAGCAAAGGAGTCAGGGTGAAGGAGACAATAGTTAAGGCGATGGGAGTGAGGGAGATGGGATGGAAGGTGTCAAGGGGGAAGGCGACGGGAGCACAACTTAGGAGACAGGAGGGAAAGGTGACAGGTTGATGAGTGAGACAGAGTTGATGACACAGTCTGCCACCAAGTGACAAGGCTGCAGGACAGAATGTGATGGAGGGAATCCATTGGAAGAGCTATTCCGAAGCAGTAAGAGAGGGGGTGAGAGAGAGAGCGAGGGTGTGTGTGTGGGGGACTCAATCATTAGGAAGACCGACAGAGTTGTAGTGGATGACGTTGTAGTTTGCTTGCCTGGGGCCAAAATAGTGGTAATAACTGAGATGGTAGAAAGCATTGTGGTTTCGGGCAAGGGTGGATCTGTTTTAGTACACGTAGGGACAAATAACATAGAGAGGGAGGGTACAACTGTCATAGTTAGGAAATACAGGAGTTTGGTCAGAACACTAAAGCAGACGCGGGTTGAGCAGGTAATACTGTCAGGGATTCTACCAGTAATAGGAAGGAAGGGTTATAGATATCGAAATTGCTGGGGGACGGCAATTAACATGCTAGTCAAGAAGCTATGTAGGGAAGAGGAAGTTGGTTTTGTGGATTTGTGGGGAAGTGTTGTTGGAAGGGTTGATATGTACATGAAGGACGGGCTTCATCTAAGTGGAAAGGGGCAGCAGTATTTGCAGATGGACTCGGACCAGCAGTAGATAGTGGCATGGGTAGCATAACGAATATTTTTGGTAGTAAACACTATTTAAACTAGAAGTGCGGGTGTTACTTAGAGATGTCTCAAGCAGGACAAGAAGCCACTAGTACAGATAAACCAATAACAAAACGTCCGAAAAACATGTCTGAAACAGGTTATAGATGTGTGTGTTTAAATGCTAGGAGTATAGTAAATAAGAAAAACGAATTAAACATTATGGTAGAAGATACTGACCCTCACATAATTGGTATTACCGAATCATGGGCCAACACAGACATAACAGATGCTGAATAAGGATTGGTAAAAAAAGGTAAAGTCATCCCCCAGGCATTACGCCTTAGGAAGCCATGAAGGCTTATATGGCCAGTGCTTAAACCTGGTTTCTGGAGTGCGAAGCAACTTAGAGTGCAGTTATACTGACTCTCCTGGATGGGACACTAGTCCATCGCAGCTGTAACAAGGATTGACAGGATACGTAATGTTTAAGAGAGATCGAATAGGAAGAAGGGGAGAAGGAGTTATTTTATATGTTAAAGAATCTATTCAGGCTTATGAAATAAAATTAGAAAGGGAAGCAGATTACGATGAAGCTGTTTGGTGCAAAATAGTTTCAGGAAATTCAAAATTAACTATTGGATTAGTTTACCAAAGTCCAACATAAACGAAGAGGATAACACAAAAATACAAAATGCTATAAAGGAAGTTAGTAAAGAGGAATGTATCATAATGGGAGATTTTAACCATGGACACATACAATGGAAATCTCTAGAGAGTACAGGGGGTGAGGACCAACAATTTATATTTTTAATTCAGGATAGCTTCCTTACTCAGCACGTGCTAGAACCTACCAGGGGAGATAATGTAATAGATATAGTTTTGTCATCACAAAAAGAATTAGTGGACAATGTAAAAATACATGAACCATTGGGTAACAGTGATCACAATCAAATACATTTTGACATCAATGTAAAATCAGAAAGTAAAAATAAAAAAACGTATAGGAGAAACTTCCACAAAGGTAACTATAAAGATATGAGAAAATACTTAGCAAAGCTAGATTGGAATAACATGCTGATGAATAAGACCGCAACTGAATGTTGGAATATTCTAAAAAATGAAATTGAGAGTATCATCGATAAATCTGTTCTCTTGAAAAACCAAGAAAAATGGTCCAGAAAGAAACACTTGTCAAAAGAAGCTATTAGAAAAATAGTGTTTAAGCAAACTTTATAGGCGTACCAGAAAGGATGAAGACTATGCAAATTACAAAGAGGCACTTAACCGAGTTACAACTTAAATAAAAAAATCTAAAAAACCTTTGGAAAAAAAATTGACAGGTAATATAAAAACTGACAGCAAGAGTTTCTATGCTTATGTAAGGAGTAAACAGAAAGTTCGAGATAAGGTCGGACCACTGGGAAGCATAATTTCAGATGGGTTTCAAATGGCAGAGGTCCTGAATGAGTATTTCAGCTCAGTTTTTACCACAGAAGATATCAGATCACTTACAGTTCCATTTACTAAATTTGAGGGCAATAAATCAGAACATTTAGGGCAGTTATTTGTAACTCCTGAAATGATAGCAAAGAAAATTAAGAAGATGAGAGATAATAAATCACCTGGAGTTGATGGGATACCACCAAAACTGCTTAAGGAAATTGTTGAGCAAATTAGTACACCACTTGCATAATTGTTTAACTTGTAACTAGAAGAAGGAATAGTTCCTTCAGAAAGGAAAGAAGCAAACATTACGCCGCTATTTAAGAAGGGATCGAGGAAGAAGCCAGAAAATTACAGACCAGTGAGTTTAACATCAGTTGTATGTAAATTACTCGAAACATTAATTAGAGACCACATGATGGAATTCCTTGTAAAACATAATTTAATAAATACATCTCAACATGGGTTCCTAAAAGCAAGGTCATGTCTAACCAATCTCTTATGTTTTTTTTGAAGAAATTACAAAGTGGGTAGATGACGGGTCACCAGTGGATGTTGTCTACTTAGATTTTCAGAAAGCTTTTGATAAAGTGCCACACCAAAGATTGTTACTTAAACTAAAAGCCCATGGTATAGGTAATGATGTAATCAACTGGATAGAAAAGTGGCTTACACACAGAAGACAGAGAGTAATAGTAGATGGTGAGATTACAAACTGGAAATTTGTTTTGAGTGGGGTACCACAGGGATCAGTATTAGGCCCTATACTGTTTTTAATATATATATATATATATATATATATATATATATATATATAAATGATTTAGAAGATGACATATCTAGCAAAGTACTCAAACTTGCAGATGACACAAAAGTATTCAGAAAGGTTACTAATGATACAGATAAACAAAGTTTACAGGATGATCTAGATAAATTAGTTAAATGGTAAAAAAATTACAAATGTTATTACATTTTGGGAAGTGTAAATGTATACACATAGGACATGAAAAGATGGATAGAACCACACAAGAAAAGGACTTAGGTGTAACATTTAGTGCTGACATGAAACTTTCAGAGCAATGTGGGATTGCTGCTTCAAAAGGAAATAAAATTCTAGGGCTAATTAGGAGAACTATCATGTATAAGGAGAAACAGCTAATTGTACCCCTGTACAAAGCAATAGTTAGACCACATTTGGAATATTGTATTCAAGTATGGAGGCCGTATCGTAAAAAGGACATAGACAAGCTAGAAAGAATACAACGAAGAGCAACTAAAATGATTCCACAATTGAGAGACCTTAGTTACGAAAGTCGCTTATTACAATGTGGTTTGACAACACTAGTGACCAGGAGACTAAGAGGAGACCAAATAGAAGTGTTTAAAATAGTGAACGGTTATGAGGATGTTGATAGGAATATGTTCTTCAAACCTAAAGAAGGCAGTATAACCAGAGGACACAAAGCAGCCTTAGTTAAGGAGCAGTGTAAGTTGGACATGAGAAAGTACTCTTTCTCACAGAGGGTGATAAATGAATGGAACAAACTGCCAAATGATTGTGTTAATGCTAGTAGTGTGAATATGTTTAAAAATAGAATTGACAGATATTTGATAAGGGCGGGCTATACATAGATGAGAAAATTGTTGGACTCTGAGAATTGTTGTTTGGGATGGCAATCTTGTTAAATCTTGTTAAATCAGGAACTGACGCGCAAGATGGATTAAAAAGGCCATGCATGTGAATCAGAACGATGACTCCAATCATGAATTGAGGGGCACACCAACTCAGCCACATATGGGATGGCCTGTGTGCCAACTGGCGAGCAGATGAAGAACTAGTTGTCCAAGAATTCAGTTCCTGATGAGGGCTACTGATGAAACGTTGGTTAAGTAAATCTCAATAGTTGGGATTCAAAGAAAATAGTTACTACTTTATTCTCTACCAAGTTGATGAACATTTTCACAAACATAACACTTACTGTTTCTGCATCATCCTGATTCTCGTGAATAACAACGTGGTCAGGACTTGTTTCAAATGGCATTTCATCTTCCTCGCTATTTGGCTGATGGTCAGAGAAAGTCTTGTAGTTTTTATCTTCAGTCGCCATTGTTTCAATTGGAGCATCCTTTCCCATTCCTTGCAGTTTCTTAGATGATACTCACTTCTGCTGCTGTACCTGAAGTCATAATAGTGGAAGAGATAATGGAGTACATATTTGTTGATCATTCATTTAAATAATACTCTAATCATGGCACTGGTATCTTATTTTTAATCCTAATTTAAATATTTTCATCCTTTTTTTAAAGTTAAATCATGCAAGAGTTTTATGGTGTAGAACGATATTAGAATCTTGATAATGATGCTGATTGGCTGCTGGCACTTCACCGTAATGCCTACTGGTATACAAAATGGAGAGGGTAACAGTCAAAACGTGTTTGGAGCCAGACTCTGTTCTTGGTGAGTAGGTAGACTAGTCTGTGATACAAAACACTCGATAATATATTTGCTTAGACTCTTAGTAACAATATTTGGACATTGCTCTACGGTGGCCCATGACTCTATGTTTTATGTCAGAAGTAAATAGAACTTTCCATCCAGATAGTATTATAATTAACAGAAGGCAATAGGTTAGAAATAGAAATAACCAAAATCGGTGTTTCAGCTAAAGTTTTACCATGGGAGATACTAAGGCTGGAATGGTACACCAATGTATCACGATACACACAGCACAGTACGGTACACAATATCCATATCGCTGTACACTACGATATGTGTTAACAATAGGCAAAACATTATTCGTGTCACCTTTGTGAAGCAATAAACGTTGAACGCGAACCACACCTGCCTGTGTATCGAAAAAATAGCGAAATATAAAATGTAGTATGTTTCCCACATGTATATCTAATTATGGTCTATGTAAAATTTTTACACCACTATTTGTTTTCAATGTGCGCGTGCAATTTGGACCTCATGTGAGTGACAACATGACGTCTCCTGTAGCGTTGCCTTGTCAACGTGATAAATAAACATGCGTTTTACTGTTGTTGAATCATTCTAGTCAGTGTTGTCTGTATCGTATTGTGACCTCTGTATCGTGATACATATTGTAACGTGAAGTAGTGTATTGTTCCGGCCCTAAGAGATACCAATTCATAACTAGGTCTAGTACCATGTATTAAGTTTGAAAGCACTAAATCATATTAGTCAGGGCAGCAGGGCTAAGGAAATAAAGAATAACAAATCAAGTTGAAAAGATTCACCAGAGGTGGTTTTGGTAGATGGAAGAAAACTTTGATTGTGAATTGTGGCAATTTTCATTGATAGATCAGACTGGACTGGATAAAAAGTGTATTTGTCATATCTGGGGTGGCTCCTATGGTATCTGGGGTGGCTCCTATGATATCTGGGGTGGCTCCTATGATATCTGGGGTGGCTCCTATGATATCTGGGGTGGCTCCTATGATAGCTACAGTATGTCTTAATGGGAGCCACTGACCCCTATTTGTTCTAAAATTAAAAGGTTTTTGTTTTAATTAATTATGGTTTTCTATAGTGGTTTCAAATAAAGATGTATGCACGCTTGTATTATTATATATGTATATCTATTTTATTTGTGTAAATGCATATCCATAATATGTCTATTGGTTCATTATTAATTTTTTGGGGGTCAAAAATAAACTTCTTGTTCTTGTTCACTTGCAGCACTTAAAAACCAATTACACTTACAAGTATACTGCTTCACAAATAAATTATGGTGCTTCAAAAAACAACTACAATACTACATACAGGGTCAACTGGTTCATAGGTTGAACACAACTATATTGTTTTGTAAAATAAGACTACAGGCACAAGTACTTATTTATACAAATACAGAGTTTTAGGTGAATTCGTGCATTCTAAGTATCATGGCTGAATTTAACTTAGCGACTAACAACGAACAGTGGTTGGTTAACAAAGCCAACATATAACATGTGACGAACGGAAATTAGTCAACGCTGGTTGTTTCACAATGGCAGCTAGCATGACATGCAACAAACCCATCAGCATACAGCATCCCTAAATATAATATCAATAACACTAACATCGATAACTATACTAGCACAAACAGAAAAATAATTGTTTGTTATGAAAAAAAAAATATGGAGAAGATGACTGTACTACAAGTAAATGCTCTTCTTGTTTCCTATGATGCTGGTTGTCAGGCTGACCACTGGTTGACCAGAGCTTCCACCACTGCCTATAGGTAGTGGCAAAGTTGGTTGGTCGGTGTGACGTAATTCTAACCAACCCAGGTCAAACAGAATACAATTGGCTTACGCTTATGCTAGATTGACCACTGGTTGGTGTTGGTCGGTAAGTTGAAATCAGTTGGGTTCAATGAATTACAGTGGTCAATTACAATGATAAACTATATATATATATATATATATATATATATATATATATATATATATATATATATATATATATATATATATATTTAACAAGATTTAACAAGATTACCATCCCAAACAACAAGTTCCAGATGGCAAGTGGACAAGGAAGCCATTGGCTTATCGAAAGTCCAACAGTTTTCTTATCTATGTGTAGCCCGCCCTTATCAAATATCAATTCTATTTTTAAACATCAATTCTATTTTTAAACATATTCACACTACTAGCATTAACACAATCATTTGGCAGTTTGTTCCATTCATTTATCACCCTCTGTGAGAAAGTCAGGTCAGGCCCTCTGGCTTGCTACTGGTAGCATGTAAACCGGTACTACCTGTTTCATGGTCGGGACGTCGGCGACTAAACCGGCACCCCCACTGGGCTTGCCCGGTGAGGAGGGTTGCTAGAAACCCAGTGGTACTAAAAACAAAACCCATCAAAGGGCGGATGAGCTCTAGAGCCAACGGCCATCTAGCACAGTCAGGTCAGGCCCTCTAGCTTGCTACTGGTACCATGTAGACCGGTTCTACCTGTATCATGGACGAGCTGTCGGCGACTAAACCGGCACCTTTCCAACCCGCACTGGCCAGCGTGGAGAGGTAGGCCAATTAATACCAGCATGAAAAGTACAAAAAAGCCAAGGCCCCCAGTCCCCAGCAGCATCGATGTCTCCGACCTTGGAGGTGATTCGGGTCCTAGACTACATGCAGGGGTGCTAAGAATCCCTGGGTCAAGAAGAATCACCAGAAGAAAGAGGAAAAGAAGAAGAAACACCAGCAGAAAGAAATATTGAAAATTGCAACGTACAATGTAAGAACCCTATCAAAAGATGAACACGTCCAAGAACTGGAGGAAGAACTCATAGAAACGAACATCAAATGGGATGTGATAGGGGTTGGAGAAATAAGAAGAAAAGAAGAAGGCTTTACCACCCTGTAGAGTGGCCACCTGCTATACCATTCTAAAGCAAACAACGGACAAGCAGGAGTGGGCTTCCTCATAAACAAGAAATGGAAAGACAACATAACAAGGGTTAATAACATTAGCCCAAGAGTAGCAGAACTTGTTCTACCCATAACAACATGATACCAACTGAAAATAGTTCAAGTATATGCTCCAACGACATTACACTCAGAAGATGAACTAAACATCTTCTACAATGACCTCGATAAAATCTTGGAGAATCCAAGCCACTATACAATAGTGATGGGAGACTTCAATGCCCAAGTGGGTGTAAGAACAAACCCATCCGAAACAGCGACAGGAAGTTTCGGCCTAGGACAGAGGAATGAACGAGGTGATACCTTAATAGAGTGGACAACATCAAAGGATTACAAGATCATGAATTCACTATTCCAGAAGAAAATTGAGAGGAGATGGACATGGAGTAGCCCGGACGGAAAAAGGAAGAATGAAATTGACTACATCATGACTGACAAGCCGAACATGATCACAGATGTAAGAGTCATAAACCGCATAAACATTGGAAGCGACCATAGAATGTTGATGAGCAACATCAGATTAGACACGAAAGCAGAAAGGAAGAAGCTGCTAAGAAAAAAGAAACCACCAAAAGTCGACACTAGAGAAATTGGAATTAAAAAGAACAAATTCCAACTCGAACTGAAAAACAGGTTCACTGCTCTACAAGAACTGGATGACATTGACACTCTAAATGAAAACATTACAGAAATGATCCAACAGACGGCAACAAGCCAAACAAAACATCAAACGGGACAAGTCTAGATTATCAACTCAAACAAGAGCACTAATGAAAAAACATAGAGAAGAACACCGCTAGGGACTGCATAGAGTACACAGAGATAGGCAAGCCCCTCAAAAAGAAAGTGAAAGAAGACATCAGAAAACACAACCTAGACACCATACGAAAAACAATAGAGACATCAAAGAGCTTGAACAAGGTCAGAAGAACACATATCCTAGGCCAAAATAGACTGATAACACTCTTAGACAATCAGGGCAGAGAAATCCAAGACCAGGATAAGATCTTAGAACGAATAGAAGAGTTTTACACCGAACTTTATGACAGCGACCAAACAGTAACAATATGCACAGACCCAAGAGAAGTACCATCAGTATCAACATGGGAAGTAGAAGCCGCGCTAAAGAAGATGAAAAACGGGAAGGCAACAGGAAATGACCATGTCAACATCGAAACGTTGAAGGCAGGAGAGGATACCATCGCCAAAGCCTTAGCCAAGCTGTATACAAAATCCATATCAGAAAGACGAATCCCCACTACCTGGAAAAATGTAAAGATGGTGATAATCTTCAAAAAAGGCAACAAAAAAGACATAAAGAACTATAGGCCAATATGCTTGCTATCGAACATCTACAAGCTATTCACAAAGATTCTAACAGCCAGACTGGAGAAAATACTAGACGAGAATCAACACAGAGAACAGGCAGGATTCAGAGGTGGGTACTCAACGACAGATCACATCCATGTCATAAATCAACTGAAGTAGAAGTGCCGTGAATTCAACATACCACTCTGTATAGCATTCATTGACTATGAGAAGGCCTTCGACTCGGTACAAACCCAGGCAATATTGTCTTCACTCCAAGACTAAGGGATAGAAGATGCATACATACAACTCATGAAAGATATATACACAGACAGCTCTGTTACAGTATATCTTCACAAAGAGAGTGAGAAAATAAACATCAAAAGAGGAGTGCGACAGGGGGATACCATCTCACCCAAACTATTTACATCAACACTCGAAAGTATCTTCAGAAGACTGAACTGGGAGAACAAAGGCCTGAAAATAGACGGAGAATATCTTAACCATCTCCGTTTCGCAGACGATATCTTCCTGTGCACCGAAACACAACAAGAACTAGAAATAATGCTACAAGAACTATGCGAAGAAAGTAACCTAAGCAGCTTGTGGATGAACATCTCAAAAACAAAAATAATGGGAAGACAGCACCCCAATATACATTAGTAACACTCAGATAGAGAATGTGGAGAGTTATGTATACCTAGGCTAACGCTTCAGCCTTAGGGACAAGAACCAAGACAAGGAAATCCTACGACGAATCACAGCCGGCTGCACAGCATATGCAAAACATTGCAACATCTTCAAAAGTAACTTTGGTATCTGTCTAAAAAGAAAGGTTTATAATTCGTGTGTACTGCCAGCAATGACATACGGTGCTGAGACATGGTCACTCACAAAACAAGCTCAGATAAAACTAGCAGCAGCGCAGACAAAAATGGAGAGGAGTATGCTTAATATAACATACCATGACAGAAAGACAAACACCTGGGTGAGAGCAAAGACAGGAGTCACAGACGTGATAAAAACAACCAGAAGAATGAAGTGATCCTGGGCAGGACACATCAGCCAACTCAAAGATGACAGATGGACAAAAAGCGCATTACCACATGGAAACCATACGGAAGGAAGAGGTTACGAGGAAGACCAGCAAAAAGATGGAGAGACGATTTGGATGAGTATTGGAATGAAACCACCTGGCAGAGAACAACAAAAGATAGGCAAACTTGGAAACAACATGCTGAGGCCTTCGCCCAACCACGGGACAATACGGCTGATATATAGATAGATATAGTGAGAAAGGAATCATTTTAGTTGCTCTTCATTGTATTCTTTCTAGCTTGTCTGTGTCCTTTTTACGATATGGCCTCCATGCTTGAATACAATATTCCAAATGTGGTCTTACTATTGCTTTGTACAAGGGTACAATTAGCTGTTTCTCCTTAAATGCGATAGTTCTCCTAATTATCCCTAGAATTTGATTTCCTTTCGAAGCAGCAATCCCACATTGCTCTGAAACTTTCATGTCACCACTAAATGTTACTCCTAAGTCCTTTTCTTGTGTGGTTCTACCTAGCATAGCATCCCCCATTTTATATTCTTCGTCCATGTTTCCATGTCCTATGTGTATATATATATATATATATATATATATATATACATGTGTGTGTGTAGCGTACTCTTTTAGATGAATATATATATATACATATATGTATATGCATATGCATATATATATATACATATATATATATATATATATATATATATATATATATATATATATATATATATATATATTAATTACACGTAATAAAATGATTGTGCAAAATATCCCTTCGTATGACAAAGCACAGTACAAGGAAGAAATTAACATGTGGTAGTCAAGACAATACTAGACAATAGCACAGGCGCTCGAGTTTGGCCCCGGGTCTGGTATAATTTTCTATAATGAAATCTGTACATCTATCCAGATCAAACAAACTGACCAGACAAAAACTTACGGCTCAGTAAACCATGTAACAGCTTGGTCCTTGACAACTTGTGACACATAAACTCGATAAAGGATCGTTACGTAATCCACAACAAAAGAATCACTCGCGTCAAATGTAAGCCGAGCCGGCAGACGCAGTTGAGTTGTAACTACTTTTACTTTTGTTTTACTAATTAGATTCGAATGAGCGATGTTCGGCAAGCCACGAACTTAAAGTGACCTAGACATGCAGGTCACTGTAACGCTGCATACTCTCAAACTGGGTGATTCGAACTTCATGTCGCCAGTATGAGGCGTGCTGACTGATGCCCATTGAAGTATTGGTACTTTGGTCACACAAAACAAACAATTCTTGCCCGGTGCATCTTGTCACATGATGTACGACGGCGCTACCTACCGAATGGAGAAGTCGTTCACTGAAAACAACATATAAAATAAATATAAGTTCATGAGCATACGGCACTAAAGCATAGTTACATCATTAATCATTCCCGTCATAGATAAGGGCTCAGCGATCTTGTTTTACTAACAAGTGTTCTATTTATGTATGCGCACTAAAGTGAACCTTGAAACACGTACATAAACATCTATGAATCTACTAATTACATAGCTACATGGCTAAATTTGATATCAAAATGTCTGGAATAAGGAGGCCTAAGGCTATAATTTATGTTAGTAGTAAATATTTATATAAATTAATTCAGACAGAAGAAAACATATCATATTAAAAGAATAAGTTATATAGAAGATAATTATTAAATGTATATGATGGTGAGTAATAAATAGTAAAACAAATGGTGTAAAACTGATATAAAAACATGTAAATATAATAATAATAACAAATATTTCATATAAAAATTAGTATTAAACAAACAAAATAATAAAAACATAAATAGGCGGTGCTTAAGATGCGTATGCAACCCGGAAGAGATGCGTTTTTAAGAGTCTTTTAAAAGTCACTAGGCAAGAGATTGTCTTCATCTCGTTTGGGAGTGCATTTCACATTCGTGGAGCAGAAACTGAGAAACTTCTGTCACCGTATCGGCTACGAGATGGCGGCACATACAAATCATTGTCTGTAGCCGAACGCAACACACGAGTAGCTCGTTGTTCGTGGAGTAGGTTAGTTATGTAAGCGGGTGCCAGTCTGTGTTGAGCACGAAACGCCAGTAGAAGAATTGCCAGTGCAGTTTCTTGAGTACCGGTGTGATATGGTCCCATCTGTGGCAGCGGACAACCAGCCGAGCAGCAGCATTTTGTACTCTTTGCAGCTTGTTGATCAGGCAGTCAGGGATGCCATGTAGTAGACAGTTCGCATAGTCAATGCTCGATATGACGAGTGAGTATATCAGACGGACCGCAGCTTTCTGTGTAAGACATGATCGAATCGACGCGAAATTTCTCAGATGAAAGTAGGCTATGCGGCAGGTGTACTTTACGTGACAGACCATCGACATTTCCGAGTCAAATACAGCACGAATGTTTCTGGCAGTAGGACTTGGCGTTATGTCACCGACGCCGGTTTTGATCACGGTGATGTGATGTTTTGCTTGATCGTTTCGTGATCCTAACACAAGTGCGACCGTTTTGTCATCATTCATTTTTAACCCATTAAGCCCCAGGATTTTATTAAAACATCCTCCCCTGTTCCCAGGATTTCTGGCAAATTTTGAGCGATTTTACCTCCTTGTGTTAAAACATCTGTTAAAAAAAACTATTCAGTATTGACTGTTACAATTATAAGTTGCGTTATTTTGAAGAGTAGTAATTTCTCCACATGCATGTATACATAGAAATATGATATATTAATAAAATGTTGACAATTGATTACAATTGCAAAGACAAAATAGTAAATTTGTTAAAACTTTGAAAGTCGCGACTGACATTTATAAACCTATGCCTATGGCCTATGGCAATGCAAGCGAAAAAAATTAGCTATGTGTGTTAGCTTTGCACCACTGGAAACATTATCAAATTCAGACGGTTATATATATATATATATATATATATATATATATATATATATATATATATATATATATATATATATATATATATATATATATATATATATATATATATATATATATATTCAGGTTACACCATATTTTATCATGACAAATATAGAAATAAATATTTTCGAGATAGCGTGAACAAAACCGATGAAAATCAAGATTTCTGAAAGGGCAACACATGCACATAACGAGCTGTTGTTGTTGCACAATGTATCCGCTAGGGTGTGGCAAAATTTGGTAGCGTTTAGTTCTGTGGTTATTCGCCAGGATTTTTTTGAAATTTTTTTGAATTTTTAGAGGGTCCTGAATGCGGCCGGCGGCGGCCATTCCAGGACTGCACAGAGCGGCCGGTCGCGGCCGTTGTGGGGTCTAATGGGTTAATAGATTTTCAACCATCCACACGCGGACATCGTTGATGCAATTCTCAATTCTGCATAAAGACAACAGTCTGCTGGTTTCACCAGTCATCTCAAATGTTATATATATATATATAGCTGGGTATCATCAGCATATAGATGGAAGCTCAAGTTGTGTCGTCTGATGATATTACCAATAGGAGCTGTGTACATAGAGAATAATAGAGGCCCCAGCATCGAACCTTGAGGGACGCCGCAAGCGACACTGCTTTTGCTGGAAGCGCCACCTGGTACATTTACTGACTGCGACCTGTCGGATAGATATGAATCATATGATCGCATCCACGTCAGCGTGCGACCAAACATTCCGAAGCGTTGTTCCAATCGGCTGAGTAGAATTTCATGGTCAACTGTATCAAAGGCGGCCGACATGTCAAGTAGTACCAGGATAACGCCATCGTTCTTAACCAAAACTAGTGCAGTTTCCGTAGAATTATGTGATTTTTATGCTGATTGGTAGCGTTCGAGAAAATTGCTGTCAGTCAGGTGCTTTTTCAGACAGCGTGTGACGTATCGTTCAGTTAGCTTAGACACAATAGGCAGATTTGAAATTGGTCGATAACTGTTCATATTGTTTCATAAGCACAGGGATGACGTTGGTATGTTTCAGCTAGGCAGCGTGGAACAACACAAGATGCGATTGATGAGTTGACGAGTCGCGTCAGAAAAGGTATTAAAGTGTCACTGACGTCTTTCAGCAGCCACGTTGGTAAGGGATCGAGCCCACGATGTTGTTGGCGACTTGTTCAGCAGGCTGCGGATGTCGGATGTTGTCGCAGTCGGAAATGAGTGAAGTTGTGACCCGCAGGGTGTTGGATGTTGGTCTGTGATCGTGGTGGAGGTTAGTGTAGACTGAGTACATAGCGCCACACGAATCGTATCGATCTTCGCACAGAAGAAGTTTGAGAAACTTGCTGCAAGGTCGTGCATGTTGTCATTAGCAGGAAGACAGGGGACTTTCTTCGCTGCAGCAGTCCGTTTAACGAATGATACAGTCGCCTGTTGTCTCCCGCATTTTTCTATTTCAAAAGCGTAGTAGTCAGACTTTGCTTCTTTGATGATACTCTTTACCCGTGCACACTATGTCTTTTACATTTCGCGATGCACTTGAAGTGATGTATGACGCCACTTCCGTTCAAGTTGTCGTATTTGTTTGGCATTGATCAGCTTCTCATTGTAACATGGTACGAGTGGACGATCGGCTACACGACATGTCTGTAGTGGTACATGCTTCTCGATGTTTTGTCAAAACAACATTGTACTGATCAGTAAGGTCAGTCGTTGTTTGCATAACAGACGCACTGTGTTCAAAGTGGACGAAGCGATATCATTATGAAACGCCGTCTTGTAAATGCTTTTATACTTTCGGTAAATGATCGTTTTCCGCGGAACGACCGGTTTCTCCATGTCGACGACACATTCCACCCACAGGTGATCAGACAGCAGCAACGACATTTTTTTGAAGTAATACCGTGGTTTTCGGATGTGACCATCGATATGTGTTGGAATTTGAACGTGTTGAATGATGTTAAATGACTCAAGTAGATCAGCGAAACGTTTAACACTGTTGTCGGATTGCACGTCCCAGTGAATGTTGAATTCGCCGACAATCGCGAAACGGCAGGTCATCAAAGCGTAGTGTTCAACGAAACCGGCATATTCAGCGAGACAGTCAGCATATGATTGTTTGTTCTTTTTTTGACAGAGGTGGACGGCAAATGATTATACGTTTGATGGAGTTTGCTGATAATGCAACATCAGTATCCATGAACTCAAACGATTTCATATCATCGAATCGGTTAACAGCCACTTTGGAGCTCGATCGGTAAACAAGGCCGGTACCACCACCTCGGCGGTTTTTCCGAGGAACGTGTACAAGTTTATAATCAGCAGGTGTCAAGTCTTTTATGGTTTTGTTGTCTTTGGCACCGGTGCTTAGCCATGTCTCGGTGATGGCTACAAGATCCATGTTCACCTCAGTCAAGTGATGGGTGAAAACATCAGTCTTGTTACAAACTGAACGAGCGTTGACAATGCCCAATTTGACAGGTGCCACAACACGGCTGACCGCTCCCACGTTGTTGACAGGCGACTTGGCGGATACACCATTCCAAGCAACAGGATGAATCGAGGCGATCAGCTGTATAAGATTGGCCCTGTCAACACCTGTTTGTTTGCAGACAGAAATAAACTCAGTCCTATCGTTCCATCTGCTGGTCACGGTGGTAATTGGCCTGAGACGCCTCGTTCCAGCTTTCGTCCCTCGTCTGGTCGGTGGTAGGCACAAGTTCAGCGTCTCTATTGTTGCCGTTCACGGTTGGCTCGGCGGCTGCCGACAACACCGTAAGCCGAGAAGGAATGTGCTGAGTAATGACATGCTTCGCTAGTCGCTATGCGTGAAACAGACCACGGTCTGGCAGGCTGAGCGTAGACGTCTTCGTAGCATGCGATTCTAACATGTAGGTTGGAAACCGGTTCCGATCAAGCTTGGTTAATCACAGCTGCCACGCCTCTGAGTAAGTCTACTTAAGTCAGTAAAAACTGAAGATCGACAGCATAAACGACTCGCAAATGTTCCGCAGGCACTCCTTGGGCATTCACAATTCAGAATATAAAACACGAAATATATGATTCAAATCACCAATAAATTGGCATAGTTTACCAGTACAGTCCGGGAGCAGCCACACACCGCAGCGCTATAACCTCAATTATTCGTGTTCATAAAATGTACCATAACAACATTATAATTGACACGCCATATTGTAGTTAGGTAGATATGTGAAGTTTCCCAGGAGCTGTCGACTGTAACAACTAATCCCGTAAGCGGGGCAAGTTGTTACATCAGACAGTGCACGTTATTACAGCAAAGAACTTGTGTATCGCAAAGCAAGTGTCACTCGTACATGTTACGGTCATTACATTAATTGGATTATGCACACATATATATCGTATACACAGTGTGCATAACAATATAGGTATTCACAGTTTCATATATTAAGCTTTTAATTTTTAGTTACCAAAGGTCACTCACCCCCCGGATTCCTACATAATAATCAATTGTGAATGGAATAAAAATTATCTAATGGAGTATGAAACAGTGAACAGCAATATATATGTAATACTTGAATGAATGATACACACACGTATGCACTCACTTCCACATTTCAATGTATCGTAATATTTATTAATTGTTAAAATAGAGCTGTGCCATAAAAAATTAACACGATTTTACAAGATAACCATCCAAGGCAAAACACCCACATGACAAGTGGACAAGGAAGCAATTGCCTTATCGACAGTTTTTCATCTGTGTAACCCGCTCATCTCAGATATTTGTTAATTTGTTTGACACTGCTAGCATTTACATTACTGGTTATAAATCAGTACGCTAGGCTTCACAAGTGCAAACCAGCAGACCTAATCATAGGGTTTGTTTGTGGGTTTCACAGCAAGTACCGTGTGATTATTTCACATTCTGTTAGATACACGTTTTCATTTCAAAACGTTGTTTGCCATGTCTTTTGTTTCTAAACAATCTTATCTTGTGAATTGTAGTAAGTAAAATATCAAATCTAGTATGACCTACAACATTCAAATAGCTTTCTTGAAAATAATAGTTTACATTAAAGACATAACCCTTGAAATAATTTCCCAATACACAATTTTAATTAACATTAATACAGTTTTTCTAACATGCAGCTTTCATTATGCAATCATCAAAGTTGAGAAGCTGGAAGTTTCTAATACATTTCTAAAACAAATACTGATCATTACAACCCGCAAAAATTAAAGGCAATGGATAATTTACACACTGCCCAATATGTTTAAAAGCGCGCTTGTGCTATACTGAAATTACAGACATGTTAATAAAAAAATATTTAAATAAACATTTTGTAAAAATATAATTGGTTTTTATTTATTAATATATATGTTATATATAAATGTTTAAGGAATACAGCCCATCGAAATACATTTAATAAGCCGGAAAAGTTTGTTTGCATTTTGCAGGAAACGGCTCAAAACCAGTGGTCCCACTAGGCAAAGCAATACTCATCCGACCGTGTTAATGCCAACAACTTCAAAACAACTATTATGACAGATAAAAAAATAGTACGTAACACACATGCATGCATGTGTACATACACATAATATCAATTGACCATATTTTGAGCATGATAAACAGGAAGAGTTCCACTATGGGTAAATAAATTGTGTGCAACACACTGGAATACTATAAGAAAACATGTTTTTGCAGCATATATTCGCCTAAATGTGTCGCAAGTTTAATGGCATAAATACTATATTTAAAATGTAGCCATTTGTGCAGCACACTTTTAAATATCAATATCATAGGTTTTATACAGTCCAGCTGTCATTTATACCTCAGATTACTACAACAACCTATATTCAGACTTGCCATTGGAAATACACAGTTTATGTTAGATATTCCAGATGAAACCCGTGTGCATAGATTGTTAGCAAACGAGCTGCATTCAATTTGTTGTCGGCATTCGTTCATACGAAAAGTCTTCAGTTCGGCTGTATTCCCGTATCTTATATTCGTCAAGTTCTGCCACCAGGTGGTCGGTGTTCTTGCCAAGTTTGGTACGCAGCCACACCTGAAATATTACCAGAGAATAACCTTCTAGTCTCATTCAAATGTATAGTTGATGTTAATCAAGCTTCATTAAAGTACATCAAATTAAAATGCTAGCAGAAATGTAACCTTTTCTGCTCTATAGCTGTCAATTTAAGTACATTGGCTGGATATATTCCTCTGCTTTCTACCTATGTTTTGTAACAGTTGTTGGCTGTTATAAAATGTTATAATTTCTTTGACCCTAAAATTATTACTTGAGATGAATTTTACAAGTGCTATTGCATCTAAAGAAATATTTCATCAAACTGGATCAAGTTGAGTGAAACTAGTTACCCTAGTCCAGCAGATCTTGCAGAGACCAAACGTTTCCTAAGCAGTCCATGACACGTTAAAATAAAAAAGGAAGCAAAACACAAGAATACGCACCAATACAATATCATTACAAAACGTTTTTGCAAAGCTAATGAAGCTGTAAGTTAATTGTTAATATATCCGGTTTAAAGTGTTCTACCTGTGGTAAAAACTTCATGCACAGAATAATTAATTTGACTGTACTTACACTTAGGAGAATATACCGTTTCACGCCAATAGCCTGAAATAAAATTAAACTTGGATGAAGAACACAAATACAGGTAGAGGCAAGTAGTTTTGATTATATTCTTTGCAGCCAGATGTGGTGCAGATCATTTGGTGCGGATGGACGTGGCCGGCTACCAAAGGAGGTGAAACGGAGGGAAAATGGACAGACCAGAATTAAGATGGGAAGACTGTGTTCAGAGGGAAAAGGCTGCTTATAGGGTGCTGGAGAAAATAACAACCAAAGGAGAACAGCAGTACAAGAACTAGTCGGGCTTACCCCTTTATAAAGAACAATATTTTTTGTGATGCTAGAAGAATTATGTATCTGATTTATATCACTATATACTGTCTATGTATAGAATATTTAAATTAGTTTATGGAAAGTACTATTGGACAGAAAGTACTATTGGTGGCATGGCCTTATGCACCAACAAGGGTATGTAGAGGATAAGTACGTAGGAAGCACTACTGTTGGTACTGCATACAGTACAAATACTGCATTGTATTTAGAATCAAGTGAGCATTTCCTATTTTGAACCAATATATATATATATATATATATATATATATTAAATTAAAGGGTCTATTTGTTCTAAACAACAAATGCATAACTCTTATAAAATTTAATTAAAATCCAGATCCTTCCAACACTCACCAATCATAAAAAGGGTGAATACTTCAATATTAGTTATGATGAATATGCAGAAAAATACACGTTATAATTGTAAAGGGAGATAGCCATATTGCTTCAAATTGGGATGTAGACATGTGTCTGATTTTAAGTTACCTAATAACGGTACTGAGACATGGTTTTCATGAGATATACGCACCAGATAGGAAACAAACAGGAGGTAAACCACCATTATGATGCCCACCAATGTATACACCCACCACAACTTGAATACTGACTGAAACAGAGATTTTTCAGACTTACACATACAGGTAACCTTATTATACAACCTAATTAATTTGGCTATCAAAATAAAAGACTGAAGAAGTATACTAGACTTCTTGTAGTAGTAATAATAATTCTGTAATTACAAGACTTTATATTATTTGGTTTTATAAATGATGTACATTAAATTTGGTGTCATTTATAAATACAGAGTAAATTTATATAAAAATAAAACATGATCATAACCTACAAATTTGTTTTTAACCTATATGCTTAACATAAACGTTTAATGCTGAAACAAGTTAAATTACTTCCAAAAATATGCTGTGTATTTTACAGTGATAATTATCGTGTATATATGTCAACTGTAAATAAAAATCTACCAATCTCTTTCATGAGAATCACGCCACACACATATTTTATTTCATTTTTATGGGCAAAGTTGTCTCAACGTCTGCTCAGTACTTATAATGTTGTGTATGATACATCAGGGTGAACAGTGGATGACAGTGTCGTCACCTGGTGGAATAAGGAACATGCCAATTCTAACACAAAACACAGTAAAAAAAATTACAGGTGGTATAAATGGCAAAACTTACCACATAAGCATACACCAAGTAGAGATTGATGCCCATGACGAGGATCGCCAGCAGCCAGATGACTGCCTTCACAATACTGCAAATAAATCAATTCAAAACTATGCATGTGTTAGGGATGGTAAAACATCGATGTACGGCAAATACATAGGGATGGTTTCAAAACATTGATGTATGGCAAATAAACAGGGATGGCCTCAAAATATTGATGTATGGAAAATATATAGGGATGGCCTCAAAATATTGATGTATGGCAAATATATAGGGATGGTCTCAAAACATTAATGTATGGCAAATACATAGGGATGGTCTCAAAACATTGATGTATGGCAAATACACAGGGATGGCCTCAAAATATTGATGTATGGCAAATAATGTTTTAACCTATTGTTCTCTTTATGTTATAAGATAGGATTTCACATTTGCTTTGTATCTATACTTATTGTAAAGAGTTACAATATATTTGAATTGAATCTCAGAAAATTTTTGGGAAAAGTACATCGATGTATTTTGCTAAATAAAACATCGTACATCGATGTACGTTGCTAAATAAAACACACACCACACCCCAAGAAACAAATTTCATGTACTGTCGAACATCAATGTTTTGAGATCATCACTAAATAATTATAGTACTTTAAAATTCCTCCTAATTATCACAGTTGATGTAACAGATCTTTTTTGTGGTATTGTGTTACACGTTATTTCTGAAATAATGGCATCCTGTATACAATGAATTTTGTATCGTAGTCAAGCTAATTTGAAAAAATATATTTAGAGAAAGTTTCTCCCTGTGCATGTTGATATTGCTGGTGATGGCAAATTTTACATACAAAATGCACATACAAAGCCATCAAAATATTACCTCACTTATATGTCGAAATTAATTAAAACATCAAATTCAAGCATTTGTCTTACACCCAAAGCATGATCTTAGACGAAATAAAAAATATATTTAGTATTTTGTAATGCTAGATTAAATACCCTAATCCTTCATAAAGTCACACATTTTTTCAGTGAGCAATAAAGTTTATTATTAAGCCTGTATCACTAACCACCTCATTCAGCTAAATATAAAATATACAGTGGAATCTCACTATTACGGTCACACTCAGGACTGAGCTAAAGTGACCGGAATAGTGAGGTCACCATATTAGCGGGACTAATGTTCTATACTTTAGTGTTATGGAAGTAATTTGGGACTGTCCCAGGTTGACCATAATGGCAAAGTGGCTGTATTACCAAGGTGACCGTAAATCGGGGTTCGACTGAAACCTAATGCTGTATAATGTCAGATACTTTCCTCAGTGAGCAAGAAACAAGCATTACTAACTGCCATAAATAAACTATACATAAATTACATGTACATGTTCACCCCTACCTGCCGTTCTTGAATGTGTTCATGACACGAGCGCTGTTCGTAAAGTGCAGTACGGGCAGAAGAGCGAACGGCAGTTGGACACTCTGGAGGACGTTCAGCCAGTTGTTCATCATGTCCAGCTGTTTGCTAGCCAGAACAGCCACCACGATTGTTGGCGCCATGGCGATCATCCGGGTAACGAGTACACGGCGCCATTTTGGCCAGTTCATGTTGAGAAAACCCTGAAGCCATAATAGCAAATGTTTGTTTGGTTTCTTGAAAACCCCATCCACTACTGATTTAGCCCATTGCAAATCCAGTTCATTGATGTCCAAATATGTAGTGTGTGAATAGTTTAAGTAACATCCACAGTCGATTTAATAAAAAACATTTTGCAGGCCAATGCCATTCATGGACGTGACTTCCATCATCTCGCTGATCACATGACAAAGTAAACATTTTTACCAGTTTTCAGCGTTTCCATTTTCACTTCAATTAATATTTCACCAAACATGTAATTGAATAATTTGTCTGATGATTTCACAAAAAACTACATACAAAAGTTGCACAAACGACTAGCATGTTGCAGTGGACACTAGGTTGGTTTGATAGTTTGCAAAATTGTGAAAGCCCACTTAAACAACTATGCCAAGCCGCATGCATTATGCCAACAAGTTATCTGAAAATAGTATATGTTACCACAATATTTTTTTATTTAAATGTCTAAATTTTTTTAACAACTCGACCAGGGAAGACTAGTTCAGTCTTATTCCACTGGCACCTACACCAAATGTGCACAATTCTTGCAGTCAACAAAACCCCTTACCTCCTAGGGGTCAGATCACAATTGTCAACATCTACCTATTTGTACAAAGCATACTAAGGGCCGTGTACTAATTTTTTTTTAACGTCGGTCACATGTGAAATATGACCACTGTTGTATCATGCAGCACCACATGGTGAACTGTTGCGGAACTACTACTGCCTTAAATTGCGTAATCGTTCACTGCACGACATAACTGCAGCGATCTTTTTCAAACTACATTATAAAGCAGTAATTTGGGGGAATTAGTACACTGTGTACAAACATCTAATTGTTGACAATTGTGACCAGCAATGGCCTCCATGCAAACGCAAAAAGTGATGACTGCATGAGTTATGCAAATAATATGCAAATAATATGGTGGTGATGCCTGAGGATGTGATTCAGTGAAAATATCAAATGTGTAACTTACACTCATCACAAACTGGCCGGAGTATGTGCCCTACAACAAACACAACATATCACATTGTTATTTACAAAGTGTATGCTGTAAAAATCAAGATACAACCATTCAGTGTGCAATGTATTTGTTTGTACAAGTTAGTTCCCGTTTAAACATCATAATGCACATTTAATAGTGCTGTATCTGTGGAGTTACTTTATTAAATTATTTCCATAATAAGTGTTAAATATAATGAAATACTACTCATAAAAGATTATACATTATTCTCACATGCACAATTCTCATAAAAGGCAGACCTCTTTAAATAAAAAATAAACTTACGGTCATTGTTGAACTTTGACCTGCAGCGAGAATACCGATGCCCCAGATAACCTTCATGGGAAGGCCGTATTTATCATAGAGCCATTTACCCTGAATAAAACAAAAACAAATATATAGTAAAGAGGGTTAGTATATACCTGTGCACTTACACAGTTTATACCTTCATATATTTTGATAGTTACTAACTATCAGGAAGAAATAATTTTGTCTATCAAAAGCTATTTACTGTACATGATACACCCAGTGTTTTTAAAGTGCCCCATCAAATTCTCACTCCTTGTGACATCCATAAATAACTCAACGCCGGTTTACATGTGCGATATCGTGCAACTAATTCTGATTGCAGTTAAATGAGTGACACAGCGACCTAGGTCTTGACTCTCACCACTCTCGCCCCATCTGAGATGAAAGGTCATGATGGGTTCACCTGCCGCCAGTCACTGATTGATTACTGCTTAAAATTTGTGGTAAATTGTTAGATCACATAGAACCAGTCTTATTTGCCTCATACACGTGTTTCCATGACGGATTCTTGCAATATGACATTGCACGACACCGTGTCTGCCGACAAATTGTACAAAAATCGCACATGAAACCAACCTTTAAACCATCAAATGAGGGTTACGTAGTCATTTCTGGCATGAGACACTCAGTGACTCAACAAGTCCTTCTCTAAACTGAACTGAAGTCAAAGCATACACTGTACTAACCGCACTCCTTATACTGGCTTCACTGTACTCGCCACCAGAGAAGGCCGCCGCGAACACAGCGACCACAAACACGTTGATGAGAAACGACACGAACAGAGCGATTGCTGGAAAAGAAGGAATAAGTAAAACAAACGGTAGTGTAAACAAACTACACATTGATAGATTTAATAGAACATTTTAGTTTGGAATAAATACCGCAACAGTAACTCATGTATTTATATGTGCCAATTCAAAACTAATCACATTTGCATAAACAAGCTAGCATGTCATGGTGTCATACTAGATAGATTAGACTTTTGTGAAACAATTATTCAATGAAAACTTAAATTTTTTATTGCAGATGTAACTTTAAGTGCATATTACACATGAATGCCACCTCGTGTACTCAGGGTGTGTATATAGACCTTACCTGACTCTATTGCATAGTACATATTTGCCTCAGACACTTTCTTTTTGTTGGTTCGGTCAATAGATCGTGACTACAAATAAGAAACAGTTTTGTTGGAGATCGTGTGATCGTATATACATTTGTACTTCACATCAGAACAACATCCCCTTTATACATACTCTTGGAACAATATAAAAAACACATTATCCCTGAGGTTAATTGACGCCCCCAGTACCGTTTCTTTTGGGATAACATCCTTTCACGAATCCAACTTTTTTCATGACATGTTTGGTGGACATTCTGAAGTAGAAGTTGTCTGAGACAATGATTTTTTGCAGGGAAAACCTGTCTTTCGAGAATTCAAGCCAGATACTTAATTAATTTGCAGTAAATGAAGGAGGTAAGGTGCATTTGTAACACCAAGAAAAGCAAAAAGACAAATCAGAAAATATTTAAAAGCAACGTAATAGCGCTGTTGAAATGTGCAGAGTGCCACGAACGGACGGAAATAAATTGTTTTTCAAAAGAAACATCAAGATCAGACGATGGAGATGGATGGGCTACACATTTAGGAGAGGTGGGAATAACATCACAAAAATAACTAACCTGGGTCCTGAGGGCACAAGGAAAAGAGGAAGGCTAAAATGAACATGGAGAAGGACTGTTGAAATAGAGATAAACTAACTGGGAGGGAGTTCTTTGAAGATGGCAGAGAACATAACTAGAGATCGTACACAATGGTAGAAGTTACTAAAGGGCATTATGCACCAGTTAGGGTGTAAAGGGGATTTAGTAAGTAAAGAAAGGGGGTGGAATGACACCCCCCACTCACCAAAACAAGGGCGCTGTGGAGGTAGAGATTGTGTGGCATAATGACTGCTCCCACAATGCCAACCATCTGCTGAACGGCGGCCGTGTCGCAGTCCTCACACCACGGGAAAAATAGTCCCTTCATAATCTCGCCCTGGTCTGGCTTCACCATGATGTACTAAAAAAACAGGGCAGGAAGTGTGTGAAACTCTTGGGCAGTTCTTAGAGGCAGTTTAGTCAATTTGTATACATCAGTGGCTTAGTCATGTCTAGGGCCGAAAAAAACTTCACGTTACGATACAATATGATACAGACTACACTGACTAGAATGATACAACAACAGTAGAAACAAGTTTATTTATCACGTGGACAAGGCAACATTACAGCATATGACACGTTGTCACACACGAGGTCCAAATTGCAAGCGCACATTGAAAAAAGTAGTGTAAATAATATCGTAAATAACTAAATAATAGTGTAAAGACTTTAAATAGATCATAGTTACATATACATGTGGGAAATGTTATATTTTGCTATTTTATCAATACACAGGCAGGTGTGGTTCGCATTGAACGTTTATTGCTTAAAAAAGATGATGCGAATAATGTTTTGCCTACTGCTATCGCATATCCTAGTGTACCGCGATACGGACATTGTATATTGTGTACCGTACCACGCAGTGTGTATCACGATACAACGGTGCACCGGTGTATCATTCTGGCCCTAGTCTTGTCATTGATGATAAACATGGTGTGTGCCTCTTCGGGATGGTCACATTTAACACTTTTTAAACATTATTATATTCAATACAACATTGAAAAGAAATTTTGCTTGACCACCATCTACTGTATCATTTGATTACAGAAGCATAGTGCTCAGTAATTTGCAGTTCATTCCACCTTTGTCGAATCATAAGCCTTTCTAACTTTTCTCTTAAAATTCAAGGACTTAAAAGTACATATCCAATTTAATACCTTGAATATCAATCTATGATATTTTGCAGGAATAATAATCTAACAAACCTACAGATTAACTGCATTGTATGCATATAACATGTCCAAACTTCCACATGTCCATCGCACCTCACCTTGCACCCTCCCGCCCCCCAATGCCTCTCACCATGTAGAGGAAGGCCGCCCCCATGGTCGTGATGAGGGCCCCAAAGAGAGCCTCCAACTTGCGTAGCCCGGCGCTCTCAAGAAACAGGAAGGTGAAGGTGTCTGCTATGGTGATCAAAGCTCCTGCCCAGATCGGAACACTAAAACAACATCATGCATCAGTTGAAACACATTTGTGGTTTTGAGTTGGCTCATGTTAAGGATTTAGTTTATGTACAAAAACCTCCAAGCTCATTAGTCAATTGTACAATGTGGCATAACAATATCGACAATACTATAAACAGCATATATAAAACATAATTAAACACAAATGCTTATGTTTATCCAACACTAAACAATTACGGTTTACCTCCCACACATAATCAAACAATTCACCTCTAAGTTTAAAAATTTACATCACAGATCATATATTAAATTTGGACATGTTTGTCAGAAAGCAAAGAGTCAACGAAACTCACTGGTTGTTTGAGAGGATGTTTATGGCAACAGCTGACCCTATGACCTCTTGTATGTCACTTCCTATGATTGCAATCTCCACCATGATCCAGAGGGCGATTCTGGGCACAGTCGAATACTCCCTCCTACACACTTCAGCTAGATTGAGACCTGAAAGTGTCATGAAATAAAATATGAATGCTTTAAAAACATATTGTTGTAGTTCATCCTACATATAGTGGCATTAAACCATGCCTAGCAGCTTTTAGCTTTTAAATCTAGTCATCTTAAGATATACTATTTATGTAAGCAGAAACATTTACCTGTGACACAGCCGAGACGTGCAGACATTAGTTGTAGCACCAGCCCCATCACTGTTGACCACATCAATACCCAGAGGATCTATGAGAATACGTAGAAAGTATATTATGTATAGCTGAAAATGTGCATGTGTGTGTGTGCGTGCGTGCGTGCATGATGCTGCATGTAATTACAATTAATGAGACAATCAATTACTATTATAATTACAGCTACTGTAAACAATCACAATTACAATAACTTACAGTAGCGCGTTTTACGAACTTAGAATCAAGACATGTAAATTAGTTTCATATAACAGTTACACTTAAATACATCAATTCACATATGGCTTATCAATGAGCACATTTTGCTCAATACATAGACATTTTACAATTTTTCCTAATCTCAGTTACTTCCAATAATGAAAACATAGTTTTACAATATTGAATTGTCTTGACAAGGAATAAATAGTTCCATTCATTGTAATAAACCAATGAGTTATAATAGGACATGTAGGGTTTATGTTTGATTTGTTGTAAGGAGAACCCACAAATATTAAGCTAACATAATCACACGTAGGCAGGGTTTGGTGATTAATACAAATACTTACCTTATACTTGGCTATAGAGCCAGACTGTAGATCTGATTCAATGTTCCCAGGATCAAGGTATGCAATACTCATCAAGAAACCAGGTCCGGTAAAGGCCCACAACTTCCGAAAACTAAACTTGTACTGCAAAATACAAATGATCACAATTGTTCGCTGCATATTTTGCCTTAATATCCTTAGACTTGTACTGTTTGGAATCTAACAGATCAATTTGATTTGTTCTGGAGTCCAATGCATTATATAATTATGTCTGCCTAGTTTCAGATTAATTACTATTTAGTGAACATACTATACTGACATTTTAATCTGTCAATACAAAATCATTAGAGCAAAGAAAGTGCTGTATTAAAGGCTCTTCCTCAATTCAACATATTTGCTTGTCTAGTATTGACTATGAATCATCGGACAAACTATTCAATTATTATGACCAAAATTAGCAAAAAATATCAAAACTGGACCAGCTCTATAATATTATAACACAAGGATATTCACACCTTCGCAAGTTACTGAATCAAAGTAAATTCTTCCAATGATTTTAACAAATGTACTGTTACACATGCACTCTTTTATTAAACCAACTGTGCATATTTACTTAAACTATTCACACACTGCAGATTAGAACATCAACGACCTGATTTACGATGGTCTAAATTAAGTTTTTAAATTGTGAACAAAACAATCATTTTACATCAGAACACCCACTGTTTCTGCGTCTCCGTGACTGTCGGGGATAACTACAAGTTCTGGACTTGTTTCGAATGGCATTCCATTGTCCTTGTCGACTGCCTCGCGTTCAGAATTATCTTTGTCCCCATCCGTTGTTGTTTCCGCTACAGTGTTAGCGTAGACATCTGGTTGAAGGTGGCGATGTTCCATCTCAGTTGCTGTCAGTCAGGAGCAACCAAAGTCAATAATTTATGAATGTTTAATGAATATCTGGTCTGATGGAGAAGATGTCTGAAATTACTTAAATGTTATTGAATTATTAAACATATAACTGTGTTTACGATGTGATCTTATATGTTGCATTTAACATGGATGGGCACAATACTTGAGTGGGGCGCGATGGCATACCAATTAGAAGGCCGGACTCTCAATTGAGAGAACCAGGTTTCAAATCCCACTGAGGTCGCTTCGAACCTTTGGCAAGTTTGATCATCCCATGTTGCCACAGTTCACTCAGCTGTACGAATGAGTACCTGGCAATACAGACAGTGGTGGAAATGTGAACGAATAGTCTTCGCGCAGTAATTGCAGCATGGCTGAATGCTTCCCAGAGAAGTTGAGATGGCCTTGGAATGAACAGGTCTGCCAGGGGGTGAAGTGTAAAGTGCCTTGAGTGGTCCTATGGACTGGATAACGCGCTATATAAGAACATACCTTTTTTAATACTTGGGAGTATTTCTGATGCTTTATAGTTATGCGTCAGAAAGGTATTAGGTCAGAAAGGTATTTCTGATGGCTTCTGCATTTAGATGTCAGAAAGGTATTTCTGATGAAGCAGTAAATACCATGGTATTTACCTTCTTGTCAGAAACTTACCAACCCTGGGTCAGAGCAATTTAGTTCTATGAAGCAGCTGATTCACCTAGGTGATGCACTTTAATAGAACAAAAATAGGGATTGATTCCGTCTGAGCTAATATATTTGATTTTACTAAACGGCTGATTCTGCTATCCGTGATTCTATTAAGTGGAATCCACTGTACTCAAATTGGAGTATTGTGAAGTATTTGTAATACTTTTAATGTTATCTTCAGCACACAACAATGTTGGTTGGTTTTTTGTTGGTCTAGTGTTCCAACAAAGTACCTCCTCGCCACGAGACGAACATCGAACCACTGATTAGCTGAGTCTGTATTATTCATTTAAACAACTGGCAAGTATGTGATGGTTTAATTGCACGCATAACCCAAATTCATGTGACATTGTTGTATGCTGAATATATAACAACACAATGGCAGTATATATGCACATGCAGTGAAAAGAATACTGTGAAATGCACATCTTGAGAGAAATGTAGTGGTCAGACTTCTCAACATGATGGCAGACTTTCAAGAGGGTGTAAATTTGCCTCAGTACTTTGTAGTAATAGTGCTGGTGTGCCATAGTTTGAATCGCCCCATAGTTTATGTGCCCCGATGGCGATGTTGCAAACCGGTACTTCACTTCTAATACTCCTGGAAAAATGTAGACGATCGAGACAACGATGAGTGGGCCTGGCCTGGTAAACGTACTCATCGAGGTGCAGTGCCCAATAAAACAGTACATGATTGTTGATCAAATAAACCGGCTAATTAAATTAAAAACAAACACTCACATGCCATGTTCAGCTCAAATAAACCTTCGAACGGCTCGATGTTATGCAACGGGTGACCGCTGGCGCTGTACTATATAAGTATATTGACTCAGACTACACTTTGTTCTATACACAGTGACGTGCCTGTGCTGTGGCTGTGCTTACTAAGCACGCATTATTTATAACTCGAATAGCGTGCGCCGTCAGCCGTGACGTGAATCGTGGCCGACTCGACGGCACAACGTCAAAATATTCCGTCTCGTTGTTGGTCGCCCGCTATAAATTACATAATACTTTTGCTCGTGTATGGTTAGTTGACGCTGCGAGCAAAAAATTGGTAATGCAACCAGTTACAGCGACCAAGACTTGCAGGCGAATGGAATGCTGCGCAGTCTCAGTCGAGCACACAAAGGAACGCAATATCAACAAAAGGTCTATATGATGGACGCCGAAATGGCTGCACCTTGGGCCACCTGTAAACAACTTACTTCCAGGTATGATGTCACACGATGCGCAACAACGGGATACCACAACAGCGACACCTATTGAATGACAAAGCGACATGCTGATAACGGTGTTGCCGCACCGTGTCGACACTATCGCGGATTTCGTCAAGCTAGTGAGTCCAGACCACAGCGCAACATTGCATTGGTGGCCATGTTAACTTTTTGTCTGATCATAAGAAAACTTGAACATCAAAGACACATACATTTTTCTCACAGCAACAAATGATATGCTGACCAAGTTTTGTCAAAATCACATGCTTCCAGCTCTTTTAAAACGAACCCACGTGCGATGCCCGTCAATTAGTTAAGGAGCAGTGTAGGTTGGACATGAGAAAGTACTCATTCTCACAGAGGGTGATAAATGAATGGAACAAACTGCCAAACGATTGTGTTAATGCTAGTAGTGTGAATATGTTTAAAAATAGAATTGACAGATATCTGATAAGGGCGGGCTACACATAGATGAGAAAATTGTTGGACTCTCGATAAGCCAATGGCTTCCTTGTCCACTTGCCATCTGGAACTTGTTCGAGATGGCAATCTTGTTAAATCTTGTTAAATGTTAAAAATATCCACGTATTCGTGCGCCGGCGTGGCCCATAGCAGAACAATTCCCATAAATCCCTCCGCCTATTAAATTCTAAAAAATCCACTATTTCACAACCAATAGCTTCTACAAACAAACCCGGCTGCGTCCCGAAGTCGCTGCAATCTGCCGATGTTATTGGCTGAAGTCCAAAATAACAATCAATAAATAGTGTTTACTCTCCTGTGTTCCGTAACCAGCTTACGATTTCCGACATTTTGGAAAAATGAATTAGATGTGAAATTAATAGCACGACTAATAATTAATAACACCAAAACGAGAGTGTCGTGTTGAAATATCGGTTAGCTTTATCCCGCGTATAGGCTCAGCTTTCTTGGCTGCTGATAAATAGCCTTAAGCGGAATTAGCCGTTTCTCGTTTGCCATTCATCAGAGGACGTTAGCATCACGCGTGTCTGATTTCTGGTTAGTAATGACATATGAACAGTAGCTCGCGTACTTCAAAAACGTTTTGTCAGGAAAAGAAATTAATTTTAGTATCAACCCACGCCAATGGATAACTGGATGCGACGAGATAAGCAGTTTACTGTACCCAAGACATAACTGACGCCGAATCAGACATAAATGTTTTGAAATATGCGAGACATAATGGCACGACGCTAATATTTACAACTGCATTAAATCCACGTTAGCTCATTATAGTTGTGCAATTCCTAATAATGCAATCGTAAGTTTGCAGAATCCACATTAAGGTGTATACCTTGCCGATACGTGTTTCCTTCCTACTTGTCTGTATATACACTAGAAAGAATAGAGGAGCGAAACTAGACTGATTTAAAGTTATTGAATGGTTATGAAAATAGTGATTGCAGTGGTTTTTTCTCTTCAAATGCATAGGAAGCTTAAGTTATTTAAACGAGCTAGCATGTCATAGTGGATACTAAGTAGGCTTAATTTTTTGCAAAATGAATTTGAAATAGAGACAAGGAAAAAACGAATTGAGGAGGATCTTTAATTATACATAATTCAGTCATCAAAAGATCACATTGTAGAAAGCCAATTGTGTACACCACCTCCCAAGTACATTTACGAACACCACACCACCTAATTATTTATGGCTGAAATAGGCAATTTATCAATGTAAATAGGTCAATGGAGATCAAATAATCAGGTAAGATCAGTATTATGGTCAACAATTGCAGCCTCTATTGACATGATAGCACCACAATCCATACTTAATTAAAATAAATAGACCATTAACACAAATAATTAGGTCATTAATACATATTAAGGTCAATATGTATAGACATTCCACCTTACACTCCTTGACTTACTCATGTCATACATAATAACTTAGTTAGAGCATTTTTAAACATAAATAAGTCAGTGGTAATTGTAGGTCAAGTAGGTAGGTCATTGCAAGGTCATGTCAAGTTCACACATTATTAAGTCAACATTTTAAGGTCTTAAAACTTTTTATTCCACCTCAATATCAGCATTACTCCATTAGTACATATGCCATTTGCCTTTACATTCAGTGGCAGTGCAGCCCACAAACATCCAGATCACAAGAAATTGATTCTATTCCTAGTACATTTATAAACAAAAATGCCCCTTTTTATGGCATTAAAAAGTTTAATAACTTCGCAAATAATAGATATTGAAAAAAATCAAACATGGTTATAAACTGCATAGTATACTTTATGAAACAAATATTATTATAGAACAATTGTAATGTATTTTGTAATATACTTACCTTAGACGTCTTAGATTGTCACTTACACGCAATGCACACATCGGCACTTTCTAGTCACTCGCCGTCTGTGTACATTCATTGGCGTCTCCAGTTGACACGTATCCTGTCTAAATGAGGCCTATGACGCCAGACTCTATTCTCGGCGGACTCACGTTACGAGGCCGAGCGAGAGTCGGATAAGCGAGACTACCATTTGGCAGCATCTTTTCCCAGCAACGACTTATTCAAGCTGACCTATAATATCATGGACATGACATGGCATGGGCCCTAACAGGGTACTTTTAATTGCAATTAGCAACTGCATTCCTCTGTTGCACTGGTCTGTCTTCAGATCAATTCTAGTCCCAACTGGTACCAGGTAACCAACACAGCTAGCTGCTAAAGCGTGTTGTGTCAATGCTTGTGTGAGCTGATAAGACATGTCTGGGAAGACATGAGAAGGTGGGGGGATCACAAGCCAGATGGCTTCATCAGCTAGGCATCAAATGTCTTTGTTAATTTTACTATGGACAGTGCTAGATGGTATTACCTCTGACCAGTTTCCCAGCCAGGTTGACAACTTACAGCTGGCTGACTACACTGCATTTCTCCGACTGCGAACTATCCTAAAAATATCAGATAATAAGATCAGAAAGATACACGCGTGACACGTACTGTGCGTAGTTAGTTGCTTGCTAATTTGTGTTTAATTTCATATAGTAATTCAGATGTATTTACATTATTTTCAGTGTCGAGCTACGGTACGGCCTAAGTGTCAGATGTGAAGTCGTGTGTCCACCGGGATCGTGCCGCGACATGAACGGTTGATTCGACGTATCTTCAGCACTACGTAAAACAGAGTCGTGCTATGTCTTGTTGGGAGACATCCACTATGTCGGCCATTGAACTGTGTGGCCGCTGGTCACCAATTGCTGAGACAATTATCGACCACCTGCCTTATTGCATTGTCAAGGCGATGACTTGTGGAAGTCGCCACGTTCTACGATCGGAGAAATGCCGAGAGCCTTCTCATGTAAACCTACTGAATGGATTTTCGAAGTTACTCAAGATTAATTGTGTGTTTTGCTAATGTCGAATTTCCCTTGTATATTTAAGCTTGAAATAAAGTTTATTCAGTTCAACGCCAAATGTAAATGTTTTCCGTAAGCAGAGGCTTCTATTAAATGCAATTGCCCCACATCCCGAACATACTTTACATATTACTATAGCCCAATGATGCACATTATTACAACTCCTCATATACACAATCCTATCCATAATAAATTATTATATTCTTAAAACAGCTCACATTTCTTAAACTTTAATCGTCATCTCTTAATAATATTGAGTACGAAGTTGTTAACAGTGTACAGTGAAAACTACAGTTAAATTTAAATTAGTGCATACATATGTGTATGTTCAAGTTAGCATAGCTATTACAAACGATTATGTATAATTTTTTGCTATTCACAAATACAAATAAAAACGGGTGTGTCGATAATTTGTTACGCTAAGTATTATAAACTGCAAATTACACTACTACCCATATTTTTGCACATCTTTTACACAAAGACATTTCATCAGCTATGAATTATCTAGAATATATTCGCAATTATACACATAACCATATATGTTAACAAAATCGAATGAAATGCTATCAAATATATTGTGTACTTAATTGTTTTATCTTTAACCAGTACTTAGAACAAAAGAGATATGGATGGAGATTGACGCCCATACCGAACTACCATATGAACCGTCACTACGTACGGCGTATCGTAGAACAGCGGCGGAGCAAGTACAACTTTTAGCATTGATCGTCCTTACCAGTCTCTCCCAGTCGATAATGTGCGTGCATCCCAAGGGAAACGATAAGTCAGGACCCTAATCCCTCCCGTACTCAAGGAAACTCCACATCCCGGCGAGAAAGCGGCTTGCCAAGCGCTATAGCCTTATGCCTGTGTTCGTTTCGACACACCGAACTGTACGTTAACGAACCCGTTAGCTTCGATATATAAACCCGTGTCTCCGCAATACAATGAAAATGTCGTGTGACACCTCATTAGCATACGATAATATGATTTACTTCTATGTTAATAAAACACAAATAATGAAATATTACTGAGTTCAATGTATCACTAGAATGTTTTGAATATACCATAGTATATGTTGATATATAAGATTCGTAAGGAAATTCATATAATAAATTAATAATCAATCCTATGATTTTGCAATAGTTCATTAAACATTATCCACATGGTGGCACAACCAACACAGAGGTGGCGGCACATATTATGCGTTGAAATTAACTATATCGTTTTAATGATCAAGATAACGTACGGGGGTCGTACTCATACACAATGTTTTTGTATTTATACACTTTATGAGCATCACACAATTAATCAATCTGTGTGGACTGTGTGTGTTACATTAAATGGCAAAAAATTGGTTAGGTTAGGTAAGAAGGATATAGATACGCTTGAACGCATACAAAGGAGAGCAACTAAAATGATTCCAGAACTGAGAGGCCTTAGTTATGAAGAACGCCTGAAGGAATGTGGTTTAACAACTCTAGAGACAAGGAGGTTAAGAGGAGATCATATTGAAGTTTTTAAGATATTGAATGGGTAGGAAAATATTGATAGAAATATGTTTTTCTCACTCAAGAAGGATAGCAGAACTAGAGGACATGAGGTAAAATTAGTAAAGGATCAATGTAGATTGGACATCAGGAAGCACTCGTTCTCACAGAGGACAATAAATGAATGGAACAAATTGTCTACAGATTGTGTAACTGCTAGCAGCGTGAATATTTTAAAAACAAGGTTGACACATATCTCAGGAGGGCGGGTTATAAGTAGACGAACATTGTTGGATTCTCGATAAGCCAATGGCTTCCTTGTCCACTTGCCATCTGGGCCTTTGGCTTGGATGGCAAATCTTGTTAAATCTTGTTATCTATGCATTTACCAATATTTAATATCTTTAAATATATTAAGTAATCCACGGATGTGCATTAAACACACGCTTTGCATCAGCAGGTTTCATGTCCAACATGTGTCCATGGCCATTGGCTCAAATTGTTTATCACTCGATCTACTTGCAATGACGTCAAAGCAATATCTCCTATTGAAAGGTTATATATATATATATATATATATATATATATATATATATATATATATATATATATATATATATATATATATATATATATATATATTGCATAATATAGATTTAGATTGGTTAAAAACTGATATATATATATATATATATATATATATATATATATATATATATATATATATATATATATATGAATGTATCTTTACTTTACAATCACAACTGAACTTGACCCTATTACATGGAAACTTGTCCTGTATAACTAGAGGTTGTATGAGACTGACTTCAAACTACTACTACTACGTGTTGTCTCCTCCATTGTAAAATCCCAGGTAAATCCAAGTAAAATTACTAATGAAAGTGAAAACACCTTTATCTGAATGCAAAGACGTCT
>BSQZ01000008.1:7802500-7890000 GCA_033239005.1 Lamellibrachia satsuma
CATGTGTTATTAGTCCACATTAATAATTTCGCTAAAACATTAGTCGTAGTGATCCGAAGGCAGGGTGCACTCACACCAGGGCGCCGAGTCAGGGGGCGCCAAATCCATGTTCAACTTACTTATCAACAAGATTTAACAAGATTTGCCATCCAAGCCAAAGGCCCAGATGGCAAGTGGACAAGGAAGCCATTGGCTTATCGAGAGTCCAACAATGTTCATCTACTTATAGCCCGCCCTCCTGAGATATGTGTCAACCTTGTTTTTAAACATATTCAGGCTGCTAGCAGTTACACAATCTGTAGACAATTTGTTCCATTCATTTATTGTCCTCTGTGAGAACGAGTGCTTCCTTATGTCCAATCTACATTGATCCTTTACTAATTTTACCTCATGTCCTCTAGTTCTGCTATCCTTCTTGAGTGAGAAAAACATATTTCTATCAATATTTTCATACCCATTCAATATCTTAAAAACTTCAATCTGATCCTCTCTTAACCTCCTTGTTTCTAGAGTTGTTAAACCACATTCTTTCAGGCGTTCTTCATAACTAAGGTCTCTCAGTTCTGGAATCATTTTAGTTGCTCTTCTTTGTATGCGTTTAAGCGTATCTATATCCTTCTTAGGATATGGTCTCCATGCTTGTATACAGTATTCTAAATGAGGTCTAACTATTGCTTTATAAAGAGGTATAATTAACTTTTTTCCCTTGTATGTTATGTTTCTTCTAATCAATCCAAGAATTTGATTACCCTTTGAAGCTGCAATACCACACTGCTCTGAAACTTTCATATCAGCGCTTATTGTAACTCCTAAGTCCTTTTCTTTTACAGTAGTACCCAGAACAGTATCTCCCATTTTATAGTTTACATTCAAGTTCCCATGTCCTGTATGTAGGCATTTACATTTCCCAAAATTGAACAACATCTGCCATTTCTCAGACCATTTCACTAATCTGTCTAGATCGTTTTGTAAATGTTGTTTATCACCATCAGTATTAACCTTTCTAAACAGTTTTGTGTCATCCGCAAATTTCAGTACGTTACTTGTTATACTGTTGTCCAAGTCATTGATATAAATTAAGAATAATATAGGTCCTAATACTGATCCTTGAGGTACCCCACTCAAAACCGATTTCCAATTTGAAACTTCTCCATCTACTACAACTCGTTGTCTTCTGTCAGTCAGCCATTGTTCTATCCAGTCAGTTGTGCTATCCCCGATACCATGGGCTTTTAATTTAAGTAGCAATCTTTGATGTGGCACTTTGTCAAAGCGGATATCATTTTATAAATCGGCAACGAGTGATGCATGAAATGTGGAGAACAAGTTCAGAGAAGGAGACGACGACGGAAAAGAATGTCCGGAGAACTTGCACGAGACGAAGGTCTCTTGGCCGAACAGGAAATCATTCGTGTCATGAAAAGCATTCTGGACCGATTCCAGCAGGAAATGGTTAAGAGGGTCACTCGTCTCAAAGAAATGAATGCGAAATTTGGCTCTCTACAGGACACGGTACATCTCATGGAAGTTGAGCACCAGGGTTCGACGGATGCCACTCTCCGTTAAAACTGTAAGGATCTTGGAACGGTCTGTCACACCGGTTTCGATGGAACCGAACTCTGTGCAGAGATATGCAACTGCAGAATGTCCGTTTAAGACACACCGTCATTATATTGGCCCATATTCAGTTTCTGATTGGTGTATTTGGGTTTTCTTG
Source organism: Lamellibrachia satsuma (assembly GCA_033239005.1). Lineage (NCBI taxonomy): Eukaryota > Metazoa > Annelida > Polychaeta > Sabellida > Siboglinidae > Lamellibrachia > Lamellibrachia satsuma. The sequence goes on from BSQZ01000008.1 coordinate 7,804,218, forward strand.
GTTTGCTCTGTTCACGTGACCGATGTTTGACAGCTGCGACATGAAATGTTTGCGTACGAGTGCGTGTGCGTGTGCATGTATGTTTGCATGACTGGATGTATGCGTTCATGTGTACGTGCATGTTTTATAGTATGGTAGCACGGTACCCAATCACTGGGACAGGTAGATGCACGGAAGTGCTTTACACTCCACCCCTTGCTAGATTTGTTCAATCCAACACAATATCGGCTTGTATGGGAAGCTTCCAGTCACACTGCAATTACTGCGCGAAGACTATTCGTTCACATATCTACCACTGGATGTAGCAATGTACTCATTCAGAGCTGAGTGAACTGTGGCAACGAGATCGATTGAAGGTGGTAATGTTATCGGTGTCCCTGAGGCTGGCTGACCTAGGACTCACGATCCCCGGGACTTCTCACACCGAAATGTCCAGTATTGCAGAGGATTTTAAGGTGTTCCTGGGTGTAACGTCTTTGATTTTGTGTTTGTTGACTTTTTGGTTTTGTTGGTACCTGTAAATCCATGCATCTACGCGCATTAGTGAAACGTTCCCCAGATGCAGCCGTATCTCAGGAGGGCGGTTATAAGTAGATGAACATTGTTGGACTCTCGATAAGCCAATGGCTTCCTTGTCCACTTGCCATCTGGGCCTTTGGCTTGGATGGCAAATCTTGTTAAATCTTTTTAACGGAATAGCTGAAGCAGAATGTGCAACACAACATAACCACATATTTGAGTGATCTACAATGATATAACTTCTGTGAAGCGAGTCAAATTAATCTTAATCTCTTTATTAATTTCATATATGCAATAGTTTGCTTCCCCTGCATAGACATTAGAAACTATGTAGAAGTAGCTTTTAGATTACTTCCGGCTACTTGGACTTGGTGCAGCGACTTGAATTTGGTGTAGATCATTTACAGAAATACGTGGAATATCAAATATAATAAGTATTACTATTGCATATATATTATACACAAACGTATTGTAGACATATATTAGGAAACAGGTTTTGTTAATTATTAGTCAGAGGGAGTATTTTAGAGTAAGTTAGTTTCGGATTCTGTGAGGGAATTCAGCGAGCGTTAATAGGGGTGTTTACAATTCGAAAATTTAGATAACATAGTGAATAGTCAGTAACAGTGAATATTGGTTAGAATAAGTATTAGCATTATACATATATTGTTCACCAACTTTTTGTAGACATATATTAAGAAACCGTTGTTGTTAACAGAGGTAGTATTTTTTTTCCCGGATTCAAACTCAACGAGTGATAAAAGGGAGTTTGTTTACAGGTCATTCAACCCGTGCATCGAGCTATCGTTTACATTAGCTAATATATATATATATATATATATATATATATATATATATATATATATATATATATATATATATATATATATATATATATATATATATATATATATATATATAAGATAAAGTGATTTATTTACTTAAATTACATACATAAGGTAATATCTGACATAGTGGTAGTCAACGTTTTCGGTAAAAAGGAATTAACAGCAGGATTTTAGCGTAAATTAGTACACACTGACTTCGTTGTTTTGTTACACAGTGTTCTCCGTATTCGCTAGGAGGCAGGATTTTTAGACTAAAGTGTTCTTTTGATCACAAAAACAGCCTTATTCAAGGCTAACGTAGCAAACTAATTAAAACTAAATTGTATGATGGCGCCGTGCAAACGGCAGTTAAAGGCCACAAGGCACTTAATTTGTGGCAGTTGTAGTAACTGGGTAGATTTCGTCAAGTCTGGGTGTGAGAAGTCCTGGGCTGAGGTCCAGGCAGATAGTTTTAGTTTTGAGTGTAGGGGATGCGCAAGGATGAAGCAACTAGAGGTGGAGTTGGAAGAGCTGAGGCTGCTCGTTGTGGCAATGGTGGGAAGGGAACAGGGGAGTTGTGCCAGTAGTTCCGGTGAGGGAACAGTAGACGATAAAGTGGGGAAAGACACAAGAGATGTTAGGGAGAGCTCACCTCAGCCTGGGAGGAAGCTGAGAGGAGGGAAGGTGACAGGTCATAGGGAGACAGGACGTAAGGAGACGGGAAGGAAAGGAACGGGAGGGAAGACAACCGGGGTGAAGGAGAGGGGAGTAGGGGAGACAGGAGGGAAGGAGAAGGGAGTGGGGGAGACGGGAGGGAAGACAACCGGGGTGAAGGAGAGGGGAGTAGCGGAGACAGGAGGGAAGGAGAAGGGAGTGGGGGAGACGGGAGGGAAAACAATCGGAGTGAAGGAGAGGGGAGTAGGGGAGACAGGAGGGAAGGAGAAGGGAGTGGGGGAGACGGAAGGGAAGGGGTCAGGACAGAATGTGATGGAGGGGATCGAAAGGAAGAGTTATTCTGCAGCAGTGATAGAGGGGGTGAGGAAGAGAGCGAGGGTGTTTGTGGGGGATTCGATAGTTAGGAAGACCGACAGAGTCTTAAACAAGGGAGATGATGTGGTGGTCTGCTTGCCTGGAGCCAAAATAGAGGCGATAACTGAGAGGGTAAAAAACATCGTAGGCTCGGGTAAGGGTGGATCTGTTTTAGTACATGTAGGGACAAATAACGTAGAGAGGGAGGGTACAACTGCCATAGTTAGGAAATATAGGCAGTTGGTCAGAACACTAAAACAGACGCGGGTTGAGCAGGTAATACTGTCAGGGATTTTACCTGTAATGGGCAGGAGGGGTCATAAATATCGAAATTGTCGGGGGATGGCAATTAACATGTTAGTCCAGATGCTGTGTAGGGAATAGGAAGTTGGATTTGTGGATTTATGGGGAAGTTTTGTTGGGAGGGCTGATATGTACATGAAGGATGGGCTTCATTTAAATGGAAAGGGGGCGGCAGTATTCGCGGACAAACTTTCAGCAGCAGTAGATAGCGACTTGGGTACAATGACAAATATTTTTGGAAGTAAACATTCTTTAAACTAGAAGTGCAGGGGGGTTACTTAGAGGTGTCTCAAGCAGAACAAGAGGCCACTAGCACAGATAAACCAATATCAAATCATCCGAAAAACATCTCTGAAAAAGGTTATAGATGCGTATGTTTAAATGCAAGGAGCATAGTAAATAAGAAAAACGAATTAAACATTATGATAGAAGATATCGACCCTCATATAATTGGTATAACTTAATCATGGGCCAACATAGATATAACAGATGCTGAATTAGGACTGACAGGATACGTAATGTTTAGGAAAGATCGAATAGGAAGAAGGGACGGGGGAGTTATTTTATATGTTAAAGAATCTATTCAGGCTTATGAAATAAAACTAGAAAGGGAAGCAGATTGCAATGAAGCTGTTTGGTGCAAAATTGTTTCAGGAAATTCAAAATTAACTATTGGATTAGTTTACCGAAGTCCAAACATAAACGGAGAGGACAACACAAAAATAAAAAACGCTATAAGGAAGTTAGTAAAGGGGAATGTATCATAATGGGAGATTTTAACCATGGACACATACAATGGAATTCTCTAGAGAGCACAGGGATTGAGGATCAACAATTTCTATGTTTAATCCAGGATAGCTTTCTTACTCAGCACGTACTAGAACCAACCAGGGGAGAAAATGTATTAGATATAGTTTTGTCATCACAAAAAGAATTAGTGGACAATGTAAAAATATTTGAACCATTGGGTAATAGTGACCATAATCAAATACATTTTGACATCAATGTAAAATCAGAAAGTAAAAATAAGAAAACGTACAAGAGAAACTTCCACAAAGGTAACTACAAAGATATGAGAAAATACTTAGCGCAGCTAGATTGGAATAACATGCTGATGAATAAGACTGCAATTGAATGTTGGAATATTCTAAAATATGAAATTGAGAGTATCATTGATAAATTTGTTCCCTTCCGAAAACAAGGAAAACGGTGTAGAAAGAAACACTTGTCAAAAGAGGCAATTAGAAAAATAATGCTAAAACAAACTATGTGGAGGGTTTATAGGCGTACCAGAAAGGAAGAAGACTATGCAAAATACAAAGAGGCACTTAATGCAGCTACAACTGAAATCAGACAATCTAAAAGAAGCTATGAGCAAAAACTGGCATGTAACATAAAAACTGACAGCAAGAGTTTTTATGCATATGTCAGGAGTAAACAAAACGTACAAGACAAGGTTGGACCTCTAGAAGACAGTGCTGGAAATATAATATCACAGGGGTTTTTAATAGCGGAAGACCTAAATGATTACTTCAGTTCAGTGTTTACAAAAGAAGATATTAGTTCATTACCAGTTGCTGATGCTAAATTTCAGGGGGCTAAATCTGACTATTTAGGACCGTTAGTTGTAACTCCAGAATTGGTAGCTAGGAAAATAAAGGCAATGAAGGATAACAAATCACCGGGAGTGGATGGGATTCCTCCAAAATTACTAATGGAAACAGTAGATCAAATCAGTATACCACTTGCAAGAGTATTCAACTTGTCATTAAAAGAGGGAGCTGTTCCGTTTGAATGGAAAGAAGCAAACATCATACCATTATTTAAAAAGGGTTCGAGAAATAAATCAGAGAATTACAGACCAGTGAGTTTAACGTCAGTGATTTGTAAATTATTAGAAAGGTTAATTAAAGACCATATGGTGGACTTCCTTGTTAAGCATAAATTATTAAATTCATCTCAACATGGATTCCTTAAAGCGAGGTCATGCTTAACAAATATGTTATGTTTTTTGGAAGAAATCACTAAGTGGATAGACGTGGGATCGCCAGTAGATATTATCTACTTAGATTTTCAGAAAGCTTTTGACAAAGTGCCACATCAAAGATTGCTACTTAAATTAAAAGCCCATGGTATCGGGGATAGCATAACTGACTGGATAGAACAATGGCTGACTGACAGAAGACAACGAGTTGTAGTAGATGGAGAAGTTTCAAATTGGAAATCGGTTTTGAGTGGGGTACCTCAAGGATCAGTATTAGGACCTATATTATTCTTAATTTATATCAATGACTTGGACGAGAGTATAACAAGTAACGTACTGAAATTTGCGGATGACACAAAACTGTTTAGAAAGGTTAATACTGATGGTGATAAACAACATTTACAAAACGATCTAGACAGATTAGTGAAATGGTCTGAGAAATGGCAGATGCTGTTCAATTTTGGGAAATGTAAATGCCTACATATAGGACATGGGAACTTGAATGTAAACTATAAAATGGGAGCTACTGTTCTTGGTACTACTGTAAAAGAAAAGGACTTAGGAGTTACAATAAGCGCTGATATGAAAGTTTCAGAGCAGTGTGGTATTGCAGCTTCAAAGGATAATCAATTTCTTGGATTGATTAGAAGAAACATAACATACAAGGGAAAAAAGTTAATTATACCTCTTTATAAAGCAATAGTTAGACCTCATTTAGAATACTGTATACAAGCATGGAGACCATATCGTAAGAAAGATATAGATACGCTTGAACGCATACAAAGGAGAGCAACTAAAATGATTCCAGAACTTAGAGACCTTAGTTATGAAGAACGTCTGAAAGAATGTGGTTTAACAACTCTAGAGACAAGGAGGTTAAGAGGAGATCAGATTGAAGTTTTTAAGATATTGAATGGGTATGAAAATATTGATAGAAATATGTTTTTCTCACTCAAGAAGGATAGCAGAACTAGAGGGCATGAGGTAAAATTAGTAAAGGATCAATGTAGATTGGACATCAGGAAGCACTCGTTCTCACAGAGGACAATAAATGAATGGAACAAACTGTCTACAGATTGTGTAACTGCTAGCAGCGTGAATATGTTTAAAAACAAGGTTGACACATATATCAGGAGGGCGGGTTATAAGTAGGTGAACATTGTTGGACTCTCGATAAGCCAATGGCTTCCTTGTCCACTTGCCATCTGGGCCTTTGGCTTGGATGGCAAATCTTGTTAAATCTTGTTAAATCTAGTGTCCCGTCCGAAAGACATCATACTTCCAACTTTCTCTCCATACGCCAGGAGGGTGACAAGTCGACGTGTTGTGCCCTATCTTACAAAACGACTGGCTTGGCCATCGTTCGAACCCAGAACCTTCTGATCACCAGGCGAGCACCATCGGCTAGCCGCCGGACCAGTCGCAGAGCAATTAAGAAAGATACTTATCAGCCACATTGTATAATAACATATGACAGGGAGAAAGAAATGTTCACCAATAATTTCAGACAATGAACTTAAATGCGTATGCTTAAATGCCAGGAGCATAGTAAATAATAAAGTGAGTTAGACATCATGGTAGCAGATATTGATCCTCATGTAATAGGCATCACAGAATCATGGGCAAATGAAGATATAGTAGATGCTGAGTTAGCACTGACAGGCTATGTAATGTTTAGGAAGGATAGACGAGAAAGAAGGGGAGGTGGAGTAATTTTGTATATTAAAGAATCTATCCAAGCATATGAAATTACACTGAAAAGTGAAGCAGATAGTGTGGAAGCAATTTGGTGTAACATAGTTACCAGGAACTCAACATTAACAATAGGAGTAGTTTATCGTAGTCCTAACATAGGACAAGAGGAAGATGTAGAATTACAAAAGGTGATAAGGGAGGTGAGCAAGGGAGAATGTGTTATAATGGGTGATTTTAACCATGGCCATATACAATGGGAATCATTAGAGAGTGCTGGAGGGGACAACCATCAGTTTCTACTTCTAACACAGGATTGTTTCCTTACTCAACATGTCTTGGAACCAACCAGAGGTGGGAATGTGTTAGATTTAATGTTGTCTTCTCAAAATGAATTAGTTGACAATGTTACAGTACGCGAACCTTTGGGTTCAAGTGACCATAACCAAATCCATTTAATATAAAAGTAAAGACAGGGAATACATATAAAAACAATGGAGGAGGAACTTCAACAATGGCAAATATAAAGTGATGAGAACATATCTAGCAAATATAGATTGGAATAACTTGCTGAAGAACAAGACAGCAACAGAATGCTGGACTTGTTTAAAATATGAGATTGAGGGCATTATTGAGAAATTTATTCCATTAAGAAAACAAGGGAAAAGATCCAGGAAAAAACACCCGTCAAAAGAAGCTATTAGAAAAATTGCTCACAAACAGATGCTGTGGAGGGTATATAAACACACTGGAAATGTAGAAGACTACGCAAACTACAAAGAGGCACTTAACCTGGCTACAACTGAAATTAGAAAATCTAAAAGAACCTTTGAAAAAAAATTGGCAGGTAATATAAAAAATGACAGCAAGAGTTTCTATGCTTATGTAAGGAGTAAACAGAAAGTTCGAGATAAGGTCGGACCACTGGAAAACAACAATGAAAACATAATTTCAGATGGGTTCCAAATGGCAGAGATCCTGAATGAGTATTTCAGCTCAGTTTTTACCACAGAAGATATCAGCTCACTTCCAGTTCCATTGACTAAATTTGAGGGCAATAAATCAGAACATTTAGGGCAGTTATTGGTAACTCCTGAAATGATAGCAAAGAAAATTAAGAAGATGAAAGATAATAAATCACCTGGAGTTGATGGGATACCACCAAAACTGCTAAAGGAAATTGTTGATCAAATTAGTACACCACTTGCAAACTTATTTAACTTGTCACTAGAAGAAGGAATAGTTCCTTCAGAATGGAAAGAAGCAAACATTACGCCACTATTTAAGAAGGGATCGAGGAAGAAGCCAGAAAATTACAGGCCAGTGAGTTTAACATCAGTTATATGTAAATTACTCGAAACATTAATTAGAGACCACATGGTGGAATTCCTTCTAAAACATAAATTAATAAATACATCTCAACATGGATTCCTAAAAGCAAGGTCATGTCTAACCAATCTCTTATGTTTTTAGAAGAAATTACAAAGTGGATAGTTGACGGGTCACCAGTGGATGTTGTCTATTTAGATTTTCAAAAAGCTTTCGATAAAGTGCCACATCAAAGATTGTTACTTAAACTAAAAGCCCATGGTATAGGTAATGATGTAATCAACTGGATAGAAAAGTGGCTTACAAACAGAAGACAGAGAGTAATAGTAGATGGTGAGATTTCAAACTGGAAATCTGTTTTGAGTGGGGTACCACAGGGATCAGTATTAGGCCCTATACTGTTTTTAATATATATAAATGATTTGGAGGATGACATATCTAGCAAAGTACTCAAATTTGCAGATGACACAAAAGTATTCAGAAAGGTTACTAATGATACAGATAACCAAAGTTTGCAGGATGATCTGGAAAAATTAGTTAAATGGTCAGAAAAATGGCAAATGTTATTCAATTTTGGGAAGTGTAAATGTATACACATAGGACATGGAAATATGGACGAGGAATATAAAATGGGGGATGCTGTACTAGGTAGAACCACACAAGAAAAGGATTTAGGAGTAACATTTAATGCTGACATGAAAGTTTCAGAGCAATGTGGAATTGCTGCTTCGAAAGGAAATCAAATTCTAGGGCTAATTAGGAGAACTATCACGTATAAGGAGAAACATCTAATTGTACCCCTGTACAAAGCAATAATTAGACCACATTTGGAATATTGTATTCAAGCATGGAGGCCATATCGTAAAAAAGACATAGATAAGCTAGAAAGAATACAACGAAGAGCAACTAAGATGATTCCAGAATTAAGAGACCTTAGTTACGAAAGTCGCTTATTACAATGTGGATTGACAACACTAGAGACCAGGAGACTAAGAGGAGACCAAATAGAAGTGTTTAAAATAGTGAACGGTTATGAGGATGTTGATAGGAATATGTTCTTCAAACTTAAAGAAGGCAGTAGAACCAGAGGACAAGCATTAGTTAAGGAGCAGTGTAGGTTGGACATGAGAAAGTACTCTTTCTCACAGAGGGTGATAAATGAATGGAACAAACTGCCAAATGATTGTGTTAATGCTAGTAGTGTGAATATGTTTAAAAATAGAATTGACAGATATCTGATAAGGGCGGGCTACACATAGATGAGAAAATTGTTGGACTCTCGATAAGCCAATGGCTTCCGTGTCCACTTGCCATCTGGAACTTGTTGTTCGAGATGGCAATCTTGTTAAATCTTGTTAAATCTATAATATCCGCGCGATGTTAAAAAGGAAGGTGTTCAATTTATACCGGTTGCTGTCGACAAAGAAATCTTACATAAATGCAAACTAAGTTGTTGACTAAACCGATGCATGTTTATTTCATAACGTAGTATCAGTTATTTTCTTCGTAATATGAGCACAATAAACAAATGGTTCATGTTAAAATACGACACGATAAAAACGTAAAGTAATCTTTGTTTTCAAAAACGAACATTTCGGTCGGCAAATCCGTAAACCAATTAAAAAATATAAGGCCTGACATACATCGTCTGTACTTCTCCCCACGCCTGTCAAGGAGAGGGGGTATATCCCGGGATCGCCCCGACATTGGCCAGTCACGCTCGTTCAGGTCGGGATACATCGGGTCCAGCGGTGGCTCAAGCAGTCTGTCCAATGGACAGCCTGAGAAAATACTCACCTTTGACTTAGGAAAAGTGTAAATCTTTATTGAACCATCAATAAATTTGTTGAACTGAACGTGTTTAAAAGAACAATCTATGTGGACAGGGTATTTTATTCCAGATGGCACATGGGGTAGCTACACCTAAAATTATTGCACACTGCACATATCGGCGGATTTCAATTCAGTGTGACAGCTTATGGATTATTTCGCTGAATTGTCAGGTATTTTTTATACATGTTTTGACATCTCAGTTACTTGAAGAGGCATATTTGTTTTTAACATGGGAACCCCTAACAACACACCCTCTTTACATCAATGTCAGTTACGCCCAGAATTAAAAAACTTAAAATTACAAAAGCTAAGTTGTGTGGCATCAAGACAGGTTACAATAGAGGGACGATCTCAAAACACAGATGTTCGAATAGAGAAAAAATTGGTTTCTTGGCAAAGCAGCTGCTTCGTTTAAAGAATGTGATTCCCAGCGTACTGGTTTATAACTAGTAGTGTAACTGTTTTCAGCGAGCATGTTTAAAAAGAAAATTGACAACTATCTCACTAGGGTGAGTTCACATAAATGAAAATTTTTTGGACTCTTGATAAGCCAGTGGATCCCTTGTCTATTTGCCATCTGGGTGCTTTGAACTGGGTGGCAATCTTGTTAAATCTTTATTGCCCAGCCTTATTTTCACAATATTAATAAATATGGCACGATTCATTGAAATGTGGATGTTCTTTAGCAAGAATGCGTACGTGTGTGTATCATTCAATCAAGTAGAAGTCGCATTACATATATATTTCCATTCACTATTTCATACTCCATTCAATAATTTATATTCAATTCACGGTTGTTTGTTATGCACGAATCCGAGGAATGTGTCCCCTTTGGTAACTACGAATGGAAAGCTTAATATATGAAGCTCTGAACACCCACATTGTTATGCACACTTTGTATAAGACGTATAATTGTGTGTAATCCAATTAACGTAATACAAGTAACACGTACAAGTAAATCTTGCTTTGCGATCCACGCGTTCTTAATATATGAAGCTCTGAACACCCACATTGTTATGCACACTTTGTATAAGACGTATAATTGTGTGTAATCCAATTAACGTAATACAAGTAACACGTACAAGTAAATCTTGCTTTGCGATCCACGCGTTCTTTGCTGTAATGTATAATGTATGATGTAACAACTTTCACTGTCTAACGAATAATAAATGTAATGTCTACGTTGACAGAAATAATGCAGCTAACAAACTTTTCACAAACAGTGAATTTAACTGTAAATTCTAACAACTAGCCCCGGTTTCCTTATGGCCAAATGCACTGAATACTATAGAAAGCAATGTATATCGTATTATTGCAAATAATTTTAAAATAAACATGTTTCATGAACATCGCAGAATCGATATATTATGCTAAATGTCTCGCAATTTGATAATAGCGCATACGTTGTCAGGGTGGTAATGTTCCTTACACTTTAAACACACGGTGTAGCTGAAAGTTACTTATGCTTGAAACGTATGCATATGAAGAACCGGAATCAAAATCATCATCGGCGGTCACTCGAAAAGAGCATACCAAGGGTCAATCATGCGTCCTGCGGTGACCCAGGAGCCCGATTCTTGATCTACAAATCTGAGGGCAGTGAGACAGGAGGTTCCGGGTGGAGGTTTGTCGGTCATGGCTCCTCTCCTTTTCATTTCTTCTGCCGCTCGTCCGTCTCATTCAGTGGGCAGTCTGTCTCAGTGGCCAGGTGGACGGTGAGTGGCCAGGTGGACGGTGAGTGGCCAGGTGGACGGTCAGTGGCCAGGTGGTCGGTGAGTGGCCAGGTGGACGGTCAATGGCCAGGTGGACGGTCAATGGCCAGGTGGACGGTCAGTGGCCAGGTGGACGGTCAGTGGCCAGGTGGACGGTCAGTGGCCAGGTGGACGGTCAGTGGCCAGGTGGTCGGTCAGTGGCCAGGTGGACGGTCAGTGGCCAGGTGGTCGGTCAGTGGCCAGGTGGACGGTCAGTGGCCAGGTGGACGGTGAGTGGCTAGGTGGTCGGTGAGTGGCCAGGTGGACGGTCAGTGGCCAGGTGGTCGGTCAGTGGCCAGGTGGTCGGTCAGTGGCCAGGTGGACGGTCAGTGGCCAGGTGGACGGTCAGTGGCCAGGTGGTCGGTTAGTGGCCAGGTGGACGGCCAGTGGCCAGGTCCTCCCTTTTGTGATGTTGATGTGGCTTTGTTTCAGGCAGGTCTTCAGCGTGTTTTTATACCTCTTTTCCTGGCCTCCACGGGTTCTCTGACCATGGCTCAGGTGGGAAAAGAGGACATGCTGGGGAAGGTGGGAGTCGAGCATTCTTACACAGTGGCACGTCCAGCAAATTTTATTATGGACGATCATTGATTCGACGTTTGTTGTTTTAGCCTAATTTAGCAGGCTGACTTTGGTGCGGCGGTCTTCCAACCACATTCCGGAACCAAAAAGGATCGTCAAAGGAAGCTTGTCTTGCAAACTGGGATATATTGATTGTATACTCTTGTGAATCTCGCGCAGCCTCGATTATGCATGGTCCGTGAGGTGGCGCCACCGATTGTCGCTCTCGCAATAGACCACGCTCCCCAACAGTGGCGCCACTCACCACTGCCACAAGACATTTCTTAATTTCAATTGCATACAGTTGTGGATAGTGTTTTGTGTCTAGGAACATAATAACATTCGTTTTGGCTAGAATCTATGTTACGTTACCCAAGTGCACAGTTGCAACAACGTAACAAGTCGTAAACAACAACGACGTTTCCCAGCCAACCATTCCTTCATACCACTCCGCCACTGTCTATTTTGAATATATAATCAAGTTGTGGTAGTGGTGATATGCTGAGTGGCGCCACTGTTGAGCAGTGTGGTCTATTGCGAGAGCGACAATCGGTGGCGCCACCTCACGGACCATGCATAATCGAGGCTACGCGATATCCCATCAATATGTCCCATTTTGCAAGGCGAGCGTCCTTTGACCATGCGCGTCAAACCGCGGATGTTGCGCAGATTGCGACCAGGATCGTTTGCGGGTCTTACGGATTTTATACGGATTTATGTTGCTAATAGTAGAGATGTGTGCCACTCGGGGTGGACACGTATGCCGACGGCCAGTGGTGGTGCCGATCAAGGACCACTATTTAATTTCCCACTGACGACAGTCGCAACGTTCTGTCAATGCTGTTCACAAACTTGTATTTGGAATCGTCCGTCCGAAAACAAAGTATTTTTATATTCTATTCTTTCGTCAGTCTGTTAAACGTCAACCATTCAATTTGCGCCAGTTATGATAGCAACAGGCGTAATAAAAACACTTATTTTGTGGATCATTTACTTCATCAACGCCCAATAAATAAATGCCACAGAAAACAGAACAGTGATACACATTGAAACGAAAAAGTTATGCGATGATTCATATTTCTATAATAACACGATTTAATACAGAAACGAACAACTGTGAATCTACACAATCCAAATAATTGCACTGCACACTTACGCTAATAACGTTACATACACCAAACGGAGATTTTAAGTTGTATACGGAGCACACGTCGACTACGATGATACAGTATTGTATTTCTCCAACACAGCAGTGATGTTTACGTAACCGGATGCGAGAGGAACTCGAATCTATAGTTACCGCAATAATTCGCCTTGGATACCATTTGTGGCGGTGTGGTGAAACTGGCGTCACACATAGGGTATTCATTTTATACGATTTCGAAACCTAGCATATCAATCTATTTCAAACGTCTAGTGTCCCGCGTTGGGTCTATTATAATATCATATAACATTCTCTCATAAAAAGTTTCTGTATTCAATACAATCCCGTTGCACGGATTCTTTCACCACACTTGTCTATGCGCGACGCCAACAGTTGTCTGATTTGCACGCGCCACTGCAACGCCGTCTGTCGGTCGCGTGCTCCCGCCCGCTACCGCAACGCAGAAGAAGACCATGGCTGGATACGTACTTAGTTACGGAACCACACAAATACAACGTGTCGTGACTTGGTTTATCTCCCGTATCAATCAATTAATCTTTAATCTACGATGGCATTCCGTGATACAGTCAGTTTGTCTTTGGACCACACCTTCTACGTAGTAAACTGTCATTGAACTGATCAACCTAAACGAACGACCAGCAGCCGCCAGAACAACATATGCCTAAATGTGTTCACGTGTTTGGTCCAATCGTTTAATCCGAACCAATCTGGTCTTACTTACAAAGTGGATTTACGTCAGATCCTACATGACGACTGCCAATAACATGAAGTCTTTCTTTCTATTATTTTCCAGCCCTAGGCACGTTTTATTCACTGACTTGGTATATATGTTGTGGTTACCCGAATCAGATGGTCTTGTGATGCATCATTCAACTAGTCAGAGGTTTTTAAACATCAACGCCAAGTCGACCTTTGAATGCTTGCTGGCACTGGGGTGGTCTCTACCAGGAAACATGTCGTCCTAAGTGGTTCTTTTACGTCCCTAAGTAATGAGACAGGACCTTATCGTGATCTTCCGAGTCACAAGTGATGCACATTCCCCAATGCTGAGAGCCAGGTTTGTACACCAAACGTACCGTGCCTGGTCCGGGTTCTGAACCCAGAACTCTGGCATGTAAAGCGGACACGTTCACCATGGCCTCTCTAAACGATGGACGTTTCTCCTGCTACCAAAATATGTGAAGTTTCACAGCATGGTACGAGTGTTGTCGCCGCCGTCGTCTCCCGGCAGCTGATGCGACCCGTCTTCGTTGACGCTGTTGTCGTCTTCCTCGGGCGAGTCGACGAAGCGGACGTCTGGTCGTCCGTACTTGATGGACACCACCTTCCGTCGCTTGCTATACGTCTGTCGAAAGGAGGCACGTCACGATTATACAGGTGGATCATCTCTGTGTGTGTGTGTGTGTGTGTGTGTGTGTGTTTGTGTTAGCGCGCGCGCGTGCGTGCGTGTATGTGTGCGTGTGTGTGACGTGTACGTTCGTGCGTGCGCGCGTGTGTGTGTGAGAGATAGAGACTGCGTGTGTACGTGTGTGTCTGCGTGCGTGCGTGTACACACAAACACAACACACACAAATATAACGCACACACACACAAACGAACGCGCACACGCATACGCACACACACACCAAACACTAAATGGTCACAGTTCCTAAGAATGAACGTTTCGAAATTACGAATTAACTCTTTTCTTTTCAATTGAGGGCACCGCCACGTGGATGGGAACTTTAGAGGAGGCTTTGACGCTACGATCACAGAGACTCAATTTCTTGTGGTTTTTAAGACGGGTTGCCTGCGGGCTATAATGTGTTACCAGGGCAGAGATGTTACAAAATATCAAGATCAGAGAGAACACCTTCACCCCTGAATCCCTCACAGATGTCACCAGACACAGAGACTTCGGTGGTTTGGGCACGCTTGCTGTAGAGAGATAATATCATTAGGCAAGCATACACACCAGACTTAAAAGGGCAGCTGAAAAGAGGAAGACCACTGAAGAAGTAGAAAGTGGAGACACCAGATCAGGAATGCTACTGGGCTCCCGCTGTTGACATCAGAGCGGCATGCAATAAATAGAACAGGTTGGAGGGGTGCAACTTCCCGGGGGACAGCAAAGGGACAACATGGCTTATGCATTTAAGTAAAAACGTCAACGTTTCCATACAAACCTGCTGGGAGAGCGCGGGCAGAGGGGGCAGAGCGGCTGCGGTCAGGTTGCCGTACTTCGGCAGTGTGCCGGTAGAGGCCGCGATCGTCGGATTCGTCGAGAACACCTCCTGCATATTACGACGATACGCCGGCTCGTGCGTTGCCCTAGAAATGGACGAGTTGAAAGAGGCCGGCGATGACGTCGATGACTCCCACGTGCTGTCCACGTGACACGTGGTACAACACTGCCGCCAAGCATTCCGCGCTCTGTCAACAAGGAAGAGCACTGAGTAATTAGTACAATAATCAGTAACACAAATGTAATGATTAGGACTCTAATTTGTTTCGTAATCATATATGGAATGAATACACCGATATACGACGCTACATGAAATCGATGTTTTTTTAACCTTAGACCACCTGACCCAGTACGTGAAACATTGAGTAACATCGACCTGTGGATACCCCTCGAACATGTCCTAACCAGGATTCGAAATGACCACTGACTCTTGAGGTGTCCACTACAACTATTGGTCACCCCCCACCCGGAAAAATAAATCTTCTTCAAAAATATTATTTTCAGGCACCGTAGTGGCTATTAGCCCCCAAGCTTACATTTTATGGTATGGGAGGTCCATCTTGCCTTATGGGGGTCGTGGACCCCTTATTTCGAACACTGGTTCTAATCTTTCCTTCCTGATGAACGACGCTAAGCGGAACACCTGTTAATCCCCTCCAATAAACCAGGTAGTTCCGTGTAGTGTCGTACATTAATGTGTTGATACCATCCCTAATAACATGGACACTTGTGGTATTACTCAAGAAATAAATTTGTTGTAAACCGTTTTCTATTTGAGTCCTACGAATTCACTACGTATCTGACAGAAAGCGCATACACTAACACACAAAGTCATATTACTAAGACAACTTCTAGTTTTGTTTTAGTTAGATTATTAGCTACATTTTGCGCTTGGTATAACTGTTTTTAAACACTAACAATAAATGTAAAATTTTCACTGAAATTGTATCGATTTTAAGGGGTGCGCCGTTTATGCCTATATATTTTCACAAATACCCGTTGCAATTTGCGCCCAGTCAACGCGAATTTGCCTTATCCCTTAACAATGGCGCAGAAAAAGCCTGACCCCGCCGCCTACCGGTCATACAGCAAACAGTAGAAGAGCAGCACGAAGAAGCCGAGCAGGGCGTTGGCGATGCAGAAGACGATCTCGTAGGCGAGCCGGCCGTCCCGCAACAGGAGCACGCCGACGACCCACGCTACGCCGGCCGCCAGCAGAACGCAGAAGGCCGCCCGTATCTGGACCGTCCGAACTCGGCTGTCGTCGACCGGAGACGTGTCCAGCTGCGGCTGGCTGGACGACAGGAAGGCTCGCACCACCATGGCGAAGACGACGAGAATGACGGCGAGGATGCCGCACACGAAGCCAAGCCACGTGACGAAGTACACATACGGGTTCTGTCCGGGCACGATGCAGCTGAAACGGGCATTATATATATATATATATATATATATATATATATATATATATATATATATATATATATATATATATATATATATATATATATATATGTGTATGACATATCTCTATCTGTGTGTGTGTGTGTGTGTGTGCGTGTGCGTGCGTGCGTGCGTGCGTGCGTGCGTGCGTGCGTGCGTGCGTGCGTGCGTGCGTGCGTGCGTGCGTGCGTGCGTGGCAATTAGATGAGAACTTGTGTTCGTGGTTTGATGCAGTCCTCACCCACTATATTCGTTCGCCTCCAGCCAATTAAAGTGATCTGATCAGTTTTTATCGTAAATTATATTACAGTATAAACTATGTCTATTCTAGCATCTTGCCTGCCCGAATGTGTTTAACGAATTACATTAAAATATGCACTTTGACCATTATTATAATGTGAATGTTTCGGGGCGAATATCATGTTTACACAATATGTGAACAGGAACGCAATGTTATGTATGTTAATGGTATCCACATCATGTGATCTCGTGAACGTCTGACCCTGATAAATGTTGTCCACAGGTATTAGACGCAAGTTGTTCGCGAATGCACTAAATGGCATGGTTAATTTTCCAAAAAGACAAAGTCAAACCGTATGTAAGATATTGCACTTCATTAAAATGCAGTCAGGAAAGGTGTAGAAATGTGTATGCTATATAACATGATCTTATTTTGTACCTTTAAAACTGACAACACAAACGGATAATGATTGTTAATGATAACATAATTTCAATAGCACAGTAGCTGCTGAGGCTATTCCAACTGTTGATCTTAACAATGTCAATCGAATTGCGTTTGAACGTTGGTCAAGTTCTTGTTTTCATCACCATCGTGACATCATTATCATCAGTATCAGCATAAATATTATGATCAACAACGTCACCACCACTTTAATCGGTTATGTCATATATGTCGCCAATCTGGCGACACTTACTACTGAGCCGCCGTTTCGTAAGTAGTCAGGTCCACAGCCAGAGTAATGCACACAGCCACCAACGGTAGACCTACGATAGAGGTACATGCCTTTTAACACTCGTCCTCAAGCTAAAGTTCAATGTGATGTTATTGCGTTGCAAAGGTATTTCTGCGGTAGACTGCTGTCGATGTTTTGAACAATACAGACCAGTTGATATATTGCAAGGTACAATTACACAACAAATCTCATATCAATACCGTATGGTGTACTCTTCCATACAACTACCATGGAAAATAATTAATCCGCTTTTGAATAAAACATTTAAATATAACATTTTGTGTGAACGGTTTTTGAACCTTTGCTAAAATAAAAATTATAGGCCTAACATTGCCAAACTGGCGGCTGAGATCTAAAGGGTTAACCTAAGACGGAGTAACTCGAAGATCAGCCATTAGGTTTGTCGTTGTCATTGGTACTGTAAATATCGACGACTACAGTCCGTGTAAACCACACGATCACGCACCCCAGGCAAAGAGACATCTCTTGAGCATGAAATTCGACTCGTACGTGATGAAGACCTTCACGAGCATCTCGTACAGACTGTAGACGTGTACGAGCGTCCACAGCAGCGTTGTCAACAGGAAGTAGTGCGTCGCCGCCGTGACGAGTGTGCACGCGCCAACTGCGAGACGCCATGACAGCGTCGTGCCGACGAAGAAGATGTTGAGCAGCAGTAAGCTTAGGCATAGGTGTATGAGAACGTTACCGGCCCGGTCTGCTCTTAGATGCCTGCATATTAACCAATTGATCAATGAATTAATGAAGAAAGTAAAATCAATTAATCGTTCGTTGGTAGTCAATCAATCAAACTGATTTTCACTGTATACATATACTGTATGTATATACATTAAACTTAATTAATCGCAGAACGAAAATAATATTTGGCATAGAGTTAATACAAGTACAAAATATATGATTTGATAAAACAAATTGCAATGTAACCACTTGCAGCTGCCAATGCAGAAAATAGCTATAATATGTGTCATGCCGAATGTGACAACAGCAATCTAGCTGGATCTAGTGACAAAAGCAAGACTACGAATTGGTGTGTTCGTATCGCAAGCAAACAACAATCTTCCTAATTGTAACCACGCAAGCACGACTATGACTACCACGCCTGATCTAATAAAGCCCACGTATCTGTGGAGGACACAGAAAGTGTGTAAAAGGCCCGTACTTACACGTTGTCATAAAACGTGTAGTTTCCGTCATATGTCGTGCTCACGTGATCTTTTGAGTGCGGCGTCAGTGTCCAGAATTGCCTGAAGGCATAGAAGGAGGAAAGTCTTAGGAGGTGCAGACGACAGTGCGAGAGAAACATCGCGTAGCTGGGGAAATGGTTAGTCTAGCGCATGAAAGTCACATTCTATGTATCGAGGTTAATTGCTCCAAATGCAGTGCAGCGTGTAGCAAAGGGAAACCGACGAGGCGAGGTGCTCAAACCAACAACACCTACTCCATTCAGTACAATGTAAGGATACCACTTTATGCAAATGTACATGTTTACAATAAAGTATAGAAAAATGACCCAAGTACCAGTGTTTAATTAAGTAAACTTATTATAGGCGGCTATGATAAGTAATAAACAAAGGCGAGGGAAAAACAGAGATAATGAGCACATTTGTGTAAACGAATAATTACTTAATTATTCATTATTTGTGCCAGTGAATAGTCACATGATTTCAATCACTCTGTGGTCAAACCACCGCGGCTCATCTTTTGTGAAAAAATTGAAGAAAATTAGCAAAGCAAGTTTATGCTTCACCTGTGTCACTGATGGTTTTATAATAAGTGGTGCTAAGGTAGTCTTTGTTTTTTGACGACACACATAGCGCTCTGCGACTTACTTTAAGGTTTAGTAAAAAGTTTCTCACCCCGCCCGCTTCCTTTTTTGCCACCGCCTCCTTTTGTTATTATTTACTACTGAAAAAAAAATATCTAAACACGTTTTTTGGGCTCTTTGTATCCTTTTTACATATTTATTTCATTATTTCTTATACTTTTTATAACCTTTTTATTTATTAACTTTTTAAAATTGTATACATATTTTATTTTTATATATTTATATTTCTAACTTATTTACTTTTAAAAGCTATGTATTTTTTATACCTATTTGTATGTACCGATTGTTTATGTTTGTTTTTACCTGAAATAAATGTATTCGTATTCGTATACGGATGTGAGACGTGTAAGGTGGACACATTCATGTTGAAATGTTTAAGGATACTAACAGTTCGTGTCATTTGAAGATAGTAATATTAAAACGAAAGTAAAGATAAGCACAGAAGTAAGGATAAGAACTGGATTGTGCATATCCTTACAATGGATGAAGACTGGCGGATTTAACATGGACGCCTGAATACAGACGGACAGTTGGTCGCTCAAAACAACGTAGCAAAAACTTTGGACAAAGAACGAACAAAGAGTGCTGTGTTGGACGTTTTGGAAGGAAGTTAAACCGTTGTCCAAAGAGAGAGAGTGGACCGGTGAAAGTGAACCGATGAAAGCTTTACGGGCCACTAAGCCTGGAGGAACAGATAAGGTAAGGTAAGGTAAGGTAAGGTAAGATAAGGTAAGGTAAGGTACATAAAGTAAATGTCGCCCTGATTGGTGTATGCAGACAACTGCTGGTACTGCGAGAATGGCGTTAACGATGCTAACATGTAACGTGCATGTCACGTACTCACCTGAATGCGATGTACGTGACGAGGGTAATGAGCAGACAGACCACACAAATTGCACATCCCACGTATACACCTATCAACACTTTTCTATATTCCTTCTTGGGTCCAATAAGAGATCTTTGTTCCGGGTCCTTCACCTACAACACCACAAACTTGTCTTAGCCTCCTACTGCACTACTTTATCCAGAAGCTGAACGTTAAATTTAGCCAGCTAAAATAATAGTTGGAACTTAGCCGTATTCTGTTTGTTTAATAGAGTCACATAATGTATTATCTAGAAACATAACTATTGTATGTTGTACACAGGGCGGCTGTAATGGCGCGAAGTGTCTATGTTGTTGGCTTCGTGACCAAGAAAAAATAGGTGCAACTTGCCCTCTCGTCTAGCACCTGGCCAATATGAAGGAAGATTGAAGCATATATATTTTGAAAGAGACACTAAAACCTGTCTATGCCAAGAGGAGTAAAATATCCCACACATGGGGTAAGTGTGTCACCTACCATGGACTTACCATTAGAACCGAGAAACTTGTCATATGTGTCGCCTGACACAGAACGTAGTCGTCAGTCGTTGTGTTCACGCTGACCCCCCGCGTAGACCACGTGGACGCTGAATAGATAAACAGTTAGTTTCGACCAAGGAATACGTTCATAACGCAAGAACGCTCACATTATATGATGTAATTGGTGTCAAGTTGGAGGTATATAGCACTGTCATTTGAAACTCCTTTGGCTGGCTCTGTTTAAAACTGATTTGGCAAGGTGCAGAAGAACGTTAATCACATAGAGACATTGAAGCTAGTCTTCAATGGTTAATACTAAAAACTGGTAATAAGTAATGATAATGATATTATCTAATGTGTCTGTGTTATGACCAAACTCGAATAAGTGTGAAATCTTCACTTACCTTTTGTATCCCAGTAAACACACTTCGGAATTTTTCCCGGCTGCAACCAAACCAACAGTATAGAAGTGTTTGCTCTGGTAACTCAAATAGTAGTGACAGTTACTTAATATTATATAGACTTTTGTAATGCAAAAATGCAAGTATCTTTGATACATCGGTTACTATTTGTATTAATTATCATAGCCCGTTATCGTTGTTGATCATCGTCATAGTTATCGTGTACATAGTATTTATAATAATTATTATTCATATTCATCATATTGATCACAATAATCATATTTATCATATTCGTAATCATCATCGTATTCATCGTCATTCATATTCATCTTCATAATCACTATCAAAGACATCTTCCTTGCTACTACTATAACGGTCATCACCATCGTGCATCATCACCAACGTCGTCATCGATATGATCATCGTCAACATCGTCGTCATCAACACTGTCATCATCATCATCATCAACAACAACAACATCATCATCATTAACATCAGCATCAACACCGTCAACAGCTTCAACATCATTATCATCATGTCCACTGCTACGTAGCAAATGTGCCTGTTAATCACGGACTTTACGTAGCCAGTTCGACTCATACAGTACATACAGTAATGGGCAGCCTGTATGTGAGAGGCTGTCCGAGCGAGCTGTTGGAGTGGTCACTCAGCGAGGCGCTGACCACCGTCCTGCTGTCCACTCCGCTGCCAGCCGACTCGCCAGGCTCCAGGAACAACTTGCTGTTGTCATACACGGCGAACTGGACTCTACGCTTCTGCTCCCCCAGCAGCGATGACGTCACTTCCTCCGTCGGCAACGTCACTTGGACCGGCTGGCAAACGATAAAAAGATTTAACAACATTGTCATCCAGGACAAAACATCCAGATGGCAAGTGGACAAGGAAGCCATTGGATTATCGAGAGTCCAACAATTTTTCATTTGTGTGTAACCCGACCTTCTTAGATATTGGTCAATTCTATTTTTAAACACATTCACGCTACTAGTATTTACACAATCTGTTGATAATCTGTTCCATTCATTTATTGTCCTCGGTGCGAATGTATCCAATCTACACTGATAAAACAACAAACGTTGTGCCGCAATATATGTAAGTGAACTGTTCTAGATACCGGGTTCTTCATCACCACATATACCATGTGGATGGATCAATATCTAGAATATGCAAACTAGTAATTTGCGTCATAACATAAGCCACATTTGCATTTGTTTCAACTGGTGTCTAATGTGTACGATCAAATATGAAATCATGCTAATCTGCTGGAAGTGTGTGAAAGATTGGCCGTAGCGCAGTATTTGTAGCGTGGCTGGATCATCTTCAAGTTGAGAGTGTCTGCTCGAATGAAAATATCTCTAGTGGGGAGAAGCATAAAAGACAAATCCATTTCAACAACTCTGCTATGTAAGAATGGTTCACATTACAATACTTTCTGCTTGATCAGACTTTCAAACTAGTTGAAATGCTACTGTTACTATCGCCGTTGCTGTGAGCTAATGCACCCTCTCACCTGGTTTCCGATTCCCGTCACAGCGTACTGCACGCCATCTTTGCCGACATCATTTGCGGCCAAGTCCAGTACTCGAAGCTTAAGTTTGTCTGCATTGACGTCGAGTCGACCCGACTCGCCCACCTCAGCACTAGCAGTAAACCGCTCCACGATGCCAACCAATCTGGATACCAGATACACATGTAGTGGCAGTAGCAGTAGCAGTAGCAGTAGCAGTAGCAGTAGCAGTAGCAGTAGTAGTAGCAGTAGTAGTAAAAACTTTATTTCACGATAGTGACCGAGCCATGTTTATACCGTTATTGTCAGTGGGTCATCATGACGTCCACTCTTAGGGGAAAGTCCCTAACGCGCACTTGTTACTTAAAGCACCCCGCCACTCCTCTAGTGCGTCAAAGCAAAATCTTGTATGCGTTATGTATTCAATTCGGTAGATGTCGTTGTTTAAAGCACGTGCTAAACGAATTGTCGTCTAGAAGTCGACCATCTCCGAAAAAGAATATTGGTAAGTTTTTGACCGTGTTTGACTTAAATATGACGTTCTGTAAAGTCTTAGCAATGTAAATAATATTGTGCATTTGTTCTAACGATGATATTATTAGTAATTATAACTGAATACAGAACCATACGCACGTTATCGGAATTTCATTTCGGAATCTTTTTTTTTTCCAAATGACCGATTTAGTGTCACTGATCATTGTTCCTAAATCGCACCCAGGTATATTCCCAAAACGCACCCCAACCTGATGCTTAAAACTGGCGGTGCGTTTTTGTGACAATGTATGTAAATAAATTTAACAATGTCATGCACAATCTACATTAACCTAAAATGTTAAATACAGTCTAATTTACAATATTAGCGTATGCCTAATACACTATAATTGCATAATGTAGTTTAATAATATGTTGAACCTAAAAAGCACCGTTTGTTTCAGATGGTGTGTGACTACAAACGTGTCACCAATAGGCCTAATAATGCTTATGGAAGGCTTTAAAAGAGGCTCTCAATGCTCTTCAACATGGCGAGTCGTACAGGAGCGTCGAACGAAAATACGGCTCTCGAGTCGCACGCTTCAACGATAAGGAGCAGGTAAAATGGCATCGGTTTACGTTCACATTTAACTAAATTATTTTAAAACATCATTACATAGAGCACCACTGAACGCGATTCGCCGTGCCACCCCGTTCTGTGCCGGGTGATATGCTGGCTCGATGACTTGACAGTTGCCACGGAAGTCGTTTATAAGTGACAATCGCTGACATTTCAAAGCTCCCCCTCTTCCAGCGACGTTTTGTGGGCATCGAAAGTTACTTCTACTTCATTTAGGCGGTCAGTATTATGTTAAAATTTACTGTTTATACCACATAACTTGATGTTACGATAAAAACGAACAGACCATGTCGCTTTAATTTGTTTTTAAACAAAATGAAACATAGGGGTCTATACATAAATACATACATACAACGTGTCATTACAATTATTATAAGAAGCTCAATCAATTTACAAATCCTTTAAAAAAACTAAAAACATTATTGTAAATAAATACTATTAATTAAATTAAAAACATTTAATAAAAACCATGAATCTACAATAATTTATCACACATAAATATTCATGCTGGCCTGTCAAGATGAAAATGTTCGGCTATATTTACAAATAAAAATACAAATTCTAAGAAATTACATATATATATATATATATATATTTATATATTATATATATAATATATATATATATATATATTATATATATATATATATAATATATATAATATATATATATATACATACATATATATATATATATATATATATATATATATATATATATATATATATATATATATATATATATATATATATATATATATATATATATATATATATATGTATATATATATATGTATATATATATATATATATATATGTATATATATATATGTATATATATATATATATATATATATATATATATATATATATATATATATATATATATATATATATATATATATATATATATATATATATATATATATATATATATATATATATATATATATATATATATATATATATATATATATGTATATATATATATGTATATATATATATATGTATATATATATATATGTATATATATATATATATATATATATATATATATTAATTCATTTAAGTCAAACCATTAAGTAAAAACACATATCATTAGCTTCACAGATCGTGCGTTCCACGGCATGTTAGAAAGGCATGACTCTATTAAAAAGATGCTTTTACAATTGACTTTGCCCATCGCGAATTGTGTTCATTGATGTTCGAATCTGTAGTGCGTGAACAGTTTAATTAATATGCGCAGTATGTATTATTTTAATAAAAGAAAGCTTTGTTTTGATGACAATCATCGGAATGCTTGACATTGGTCGTTAGATCAGGTATCGGTATCGGCGTAAGTAAATTTATATTCGAGCCGACATAACAAAATATTTAGCAACTGTTGTTTTTGCGGTTCGGTCCAACCAGAATTAATGCAACAGTTTATCAGATGATTTCATCAAACCTAATTAACAAATTTGCACAAACAAGTTAGCATTCGTAGTCGGTACTAGACAGGTTCGAATTATTGAAGATGCAACATTAATGTTGCAAGAAAAATGGTTAGTTTAAGGTAACCTTAAGTAAGTCAGTCTACTGTCGGAAATGTGTACTTTCTATATTTATCTCTGCTAATCGTAATGCTTTTCGAGTACACCTAATACTTGTTCAATTTGGTAATGTCGCGCAATATAGGCAGCTCTATTTATGTGTGTGCCGTTCCAACAATGTACAGCTATAACGGTACGGCTTCTTAACGGCATCTTTACCTGCCAGACGTTCTGTTTGCCGCGTTTGATGTCTGCATCACCGACGTGTTGACCCCCATCAGGTTGCTGAGCACGGAAACCAGTGGCTTGGCCAACTGAAACAGTTTACCGTGATCCTGTCTCAGGTCCCTTCCTTCAGATACAGGTCCCATGCGGCGTACTTTAACAATGGTGAATACTTCTTAAGACAGGGAAAGGTTGTAAGCCTCGAAGCAATAGACGAGAAGGCCGATGTGGTTCCAGACAGAGGAAGGTGGCGTGCGATTGTTTCCGCCCTGTGCGACATCTTTGTCGGAAGAGGATAGAAGAGAAAGAAGATCCAAAACCGGGTCATATTCCTCCTACTTCGGCATTGTCGTAAGATTTGATTCACGGATGAAAGCATGATTCCTATTTATGTTACATTTTACTTTTAATAATAGCATTCTACATATTATATATTGAAAACTCCGCTGGAATATTACATACCACCATACTACGGAGGCCAAAAACCCGCCCAGTTCAATCCATGTTATGGAATATAAAAGTGCAACTAAGAAGATAGTCTAACTAAAACCAAAATAAAGAAGATAAGCACAGAAGGCAGGCTACGAAGACGGAACTGGGTCGGTCACGTCCTCGGAATAAAAGAAGACAGCCACTGCCTTACGGCTCTAACGTGGACGCTTGAAGACAGGAGGAAAGTGGGTCTCCCAAAGACAACCTGGCGAAAACCTGAGGGAAAAGCAACAAAAAGAACTGAGGTGTAAGTCTTGGGATGTAGCCTGGTGACCAAAGACAGAGCGAGCTGGAGAAAGTGCACTGCAGCGTCATGGACCACTAGACACGAAGATGTAAAATAAAGGTAAATACCACAAATGTGAATAACACAAATGTACCTCAGGGGATTTGGTGGCGTAGTCGACAACGTCCTCCATGGCTCCCGTGACCTCGTCGACCTCTGCTGACGTCATCTTGGCTGGGTTAGCCGTGCTTCGCTTGTATCGCGACAACACTCGTTCTGAGGTCGACTGTCCCAACTGAAACAGGCAAAGTCGTATATCTGATGTGATGTCTGTCGGTCTGTCGGTCTTTCGGTCTGTCGGTCTGTCGGTCGGTCGTTCGGTCGGTCGGTCGGTCGGTCGGTCGGTCGGTCGGTCGGTCGGTCGGTCGGTCGGTCGGTCGGTCGGTCGGTCGGTCGGTCGGTCGGTCGGTCGGTCGGTCGGTCGGTCGGTCGGTCGGTCGGTCGGTCGGTCGGTCGGTCGGTCGGTCGGTCGGTCGGTCGGTCGGTCGGTCGGTCGGTCGGTCGGTCGGTCGGTCGGTCGGTCGGTCGGTCGGTCGGTCGGTCGGTCGGTCGGTCGGTCGGTCGGTCGGTCGGTCGGTCGGTCGGTCGGTCGGTCGGTCGGTCGGTCGGTCGGTCGGTCGGTCGGTCGGTCGGAAAGAGAAATGAGGAGACCGGGTAACTACCCTTGACAAACAATTTTGCACACATTGAAGTGTCAAGATGTCATTGATAGCAATATTATGATAAAGGGAATTGCAATAATCAAGTATGCTGCTAACAAGAGCAGTTGCAATATTTTTGTCATAAAAAGTCATATACCGGCGAGTACGACGAAGATGTATAAAATAAAAATTATTATCAAAGGTGACTCGTACTGAGACGGCCGGTGTGAAATTCTGACTTAGCATAGGTGTCGGGAAAAACAATCAAGTTTACCACGTTGCTTTTGTGTACCAATAATAAGAATCTATGTTTTATTTGCATTTAACTTTAATTCACTGTCAATCATCCAGTGGAATATATTCTGGAGATAATTACTGAGTTGGTTTAAGAAACAATTTGTATTAGGGGTAGCCAAGGAAAGGTACATCTGTGTATCATCTGCATGTAGGTGGTGGTCCAAGTTGTGAGTTTTATTTGCTAATACGTGATCATAAGAGATCAAACGAAGAGCTCACACCTCTTTGCATTCTGCGTAGTTCGGCTCTAGCCACAGTACTGCATTTCCGACCACCTTGCATCGTCTGTAGGCCACCCCGGCGACGTCACTTCCTGTGGCACCATACGGACACGTCATGTTGACCGTGGTAGAATGCCGCGTCATCAGCCATTTGAAACTGCCATATTTTCCCAGTGTGGTATCGTCCAAGCATCGACCTGTCGCAAAGAATAAATGAACGAACGTGTAGGTGATTTACTCTACTCGCTAGAGGTAGCTGTATAAAACACGAACTAACGTTGCCGTGTTTTAAACACCCATTTCCAAGAACGAATACTTTATACTTAATATGACGTTCGGTGTAAGTCCTGGCAGTGCAATTAGTAGTTTACATTTTCTTACGACGGCTAGGTTTTGTTTGTAAATGGCCGATTTGGTGCTGCTTTGTCGTTCGACCTAAACCGCACCACTGCCACAGTCCAAAAACACTCAAATACAGTCTGCTTTGAGGTATAATACCTTTGGTTGACAATGCTGTTGGGAGTACTACCTTCAAGGACACGCCCATACCCACCTGTCTCCGCACAGTTCGAGCCAAAGAATCCAGGCACGCATGCGCACGAGAAACCCAGAATTCCGTCTGTGCAACTTCCGCTGTTTTGGCATGGTAACGACGCACACTCGTCTATGTTGTTCTGGCAACGATCGCCTGCAGCACATGACGTCATAGGTCAACTCACCGATCCGATTTTTTGCCAATGACAAATATCAATGTTTAAGGACACATTTACATGCTTGTTACACATGGTTTGTTACACATTTACATGCTTGAGTCAACAGTGCATCACAATGATTACACTGTCCATTCAAGATACCTGATTAAATTAATATCCTTGAATATATTTTGACATATCATGTTAATCCTACGAATGATGCGTATGATTATGCTCAAATTACTCATAGTCAACACAACATGAAATATGTGCACTGCAAAACCTCCAGATATAGACATCACATTTTATATGTTGAAATATAAATTTTACCATTAACAGCATGTAATCATGTAAATGTGTGTGTTCGGGGAAAAGCAACATCGGAAGTGTCCAGACTTAGAATAAATGCTGAGTGTATGTCTTTATATGGAGGTTCTTTAATGCAACTTTCAATTAGTATTTACGCAATTATTGTAACGCACAAATTCTCACAATGAAATTATGTCAATTGTACAAAAAGTTAACATCGTAGACGCTTTTAAACCAGCTCATCCGTTGACATCAGTCAAACGTTTAGCAGTACGTCATCCAATCACATATGTACACTCAGATCGATCCCTCTTTCCGCGAGGCGTTCCCCGACCCGTTGTGCCGGGAAGGACGCGAATGTTACCTGTGAAACCAGGCAGGCATTTGCACGTGAACGAATTGGCGCCGTCGACACAGCGTGCGAAGTTGGCGCACGGGGAAGAAGCGCACTCGTCCACGTTCGTCTCGCAGTGGTCGCCGAGGAAGCCAATCTCGCAGGCGCACGAATAACGATCGACGAGATCGACGCATCGGCCTGAGTTCTGACACGGCATCGATGTGCATTCGTTGATGCCCGTCTGGCAGCGACTACCCTTGAAGCCACGCCGGCACAGGCAGCGGAACTGTCCGATGAGATTGATACAGGAGCCGCCATTGGTGCAGGGAGAGGAGTAACACTCGTTCAGGTCCTTGTCGCAGTGCCGTCCCCCGTATCCGGCTGGGCAGAGGCAGACGTACTTGTTGACGCGGTCCTCGCACGTGGCGGCGTTGGCGCACGGCGCCGACGCGCACTCGTTGGTGTTCACGTCACACGTGACGCCCTCGAAGCCGACGACGCACACGCACCGAAAGGCGCCGACCGCGTCGACGCAGCGCGCGTTGTTGGCGCACGGCGTGCTCGCGCACTCGTCCGCGTCACGCTGGCAACGCGCCCCCGAGTAACCACGGCGGCACGCGCACGTGTAGCCGCCGACGCCGTCTACACAATCCCCGCCGTTCATGCAAGGCGCGGACGCACACTCGTCGATGTCGCGGTCGCAATTAGTTCCGGAGTAACCCGCCAGGCAGCGGCACTGGTAACCGCTGGAAAGATCGACACAGGTGGCGCTGTTAGCGCACGGATCGGAAGTGCACTCGTTGTCCTCCTGTTCACAGTTAATGCCGCGGTACCCGTCGGGGCATGCACAGATGTATAGGTCGACAAAGTCGTGGCACACAGCGCCGTTCTGACAGGGTGCCGACTGGCATTCGTTCAACTCCGCCTCGCAGACGGGGCCGCCATAGCCGGGCGTGCATGCGCACTCGTACGCGTTCGCACCGTCGACGCAATTGCCGCGCACGCACGGGTTCGATGCGCATTCGTTCGTGTTCGTCTGACATCGTTCACCGGTAAACCCCGCCCGACAGCGACAACTATACCGGCCGACCTGGTTGACACACACAGCCTCGTTCTGACACGGCGACGAGGCACACTCGTCAGCGTCGATCGCGCACGTGATGCCGTTGTAGCCGGAAACGCACGAGCAAATGTAGCGATTGACTTCGTCTGCGCATGCGCCGCCGTTCTGACAGGGATTCGACGCACATTCGTTCGTCTCGATCTGACAGTACGTGCCGACGTATCCCGGCATGCATTCGCATATGTAGTTGCCTACACGCTCGATGCAGAAGGCGCCGTTCTGGCACTTGTTCGTCACACATTCTTTTCTTTTCTGTTCGCAGTTCCTGCCGGTGTATCCCAGAACGCACGCGCAACTGTACCGATTGACCCCGTCGTAGCAGGTGGCGCTGTTGCGACAAGGGGAGGAAGCGCACTCGTTGTAGTCTATTCCGCACAGTTCACCGACGAAACCCGAATCGCAGTGACATGCGAACCCGTTCACCAAATCCGTGCAGGTGGCGCCACTGCTGCAAGGCGAGGACAGGCATTCATCGACATCAATCTGACAGTCCTTACCTGCGTATCCGGGCTGGCAGTCGCAACGATACGCCGCCACCTCGTCCCTGCACGTCGCCCCGTTGCGGCAGGGTCGCGAGCCGCACTCGTCAATGTCCAGCGCGCACGTCGGTCCGGCGTACCCCTCGGCGCATGCGCAAGTGAACGCGTCAACACGATCGTAGCACGTGGCGTTGTTGATGCACGGGGCGGAGGCGCACTCGTTCACATCGACTTCGCACTGCGTTCCCAAGTAACCGGCCGCGCATGCGCACCTGTATGCACCCACGAGGTCAGCGCATGTGCCGGAGTTCTGACACGGTTGGGAGATACATTCATTGACGTCGAACTCGCAGGATGATCCGCTATATCCGGTAACGCATGCGCAGTCGTATGCGTTGACTCGATCGTTGCACGTGGCGCCGTTGACGCACGGAAATGACGTGCATTCGTTGACATTTGTGTCGCACTCTATCCCGACGTAACCAGCGACACAGCGACACAGGTAACGATCGACGAGGTCGATGCACGTAGCCTCGTTCTGACACGGTCGTGACTGGCATTCATCGATGTTGATCTCGCAATGCATGCCGGTATATCCCTGCTGACATTCGCACCTGTATCCGTTGACAAGGTCGACGCACGTTCCGCCATGCGCGCACGACTCGCTTGTGCATTCGTTGACGTTGAACTCGCATTGCGAACCGGCGAATCCGTCGACGCATGTGCATTGATACCGATCGATGAGATCGACACATGACGCGGCGTTCCGACACGGCCCCGACGCGCACTCATTCACGTCCGTCTCGCAGTGCGTGCCTGTGAATCCGTCTGCGCATGCGCAGTTGTACCTATTGACGTCATCGCGACACGTGGCGCGGTTGAGACACGGACCGGAAGCGCACTCGTCGACGTTCGATTCGCACTCGATGCTCTTGAAGCCGGGTATGCAGATGCACTCGTACCTATTGACAAGATCGGCGCAAGTGGCGCCATTTTGGCAAGGCGACGATCTACACTCGTCGATTTCAACCTGACAATTATTACCTTTATATCCTGCCGCGCAGCGACATCTGTAGCCGTTGACCCGATCGTCGCAGGTGGCGCCATTGTAGCACGGGTTTGACGTGCATTCGTTGATGTCATCCTCGCAGTGGTTGCCTTGGAAACCCGGGTTGCAGTAACACGCGTAGCCGTTCTCAACTTGGATGTTGCGCACAACGCCAGCGACCTCTACCGCATACTCCTTGAGTCGCTCGGCGTCGAGCAATGACCGGATGCCACGCAGCAGACACGTGCCGTCGTTGGCGCACGGCGCCTGCGCACAGAAGTCGTAGTCCTGACAGACGCTGCCAAACAGGCGGCCGTCGGCGCATGCGCATGTGTACGTCGTGTTGGTGACGTTCGTGCACGCGCCACCGTTGAGGCAAGGCGTGCGCGTGCATGGGTTATAACTCTCGCACGTCCGGCCGAAGTAACCCTCGGTGCACGTGCACCGGAAGTCGCCGCCCGTCGTGTTGACGCATGAGCCGAAGTGTTTGCACGGCCGACCAGTGCACGCGTTGCGCTTCTCGCAGTTAGCGCCGTAGTAGGAGCTAGGGCATCGGCAGACGTAGTTCCGGCTGGACACGTTCACGCAACTCCCCCCGTTCTCGCACACGTCCAGCACGCACGGGTTGAAGTAGGCGCACGTGTTGCCATAGTAACCATTCTGACACTCGCAGCGGAACATCCTGCTCGAGGTGTTCACGCAGCGCGCCTCGTTCTCGCAAGGGTTCCGGTAACACATGTTCAACTTCTCGCACCTCGCGCCGTAGAATCCAGCAGAGCAATCGCAGCGGAAGACGTTGTCCGACACGTTGATGCATATGCTGTGCGCTGCGCACGGCGATGATATGCACGGGTTGTAATTGGAACAAGTCCGTCCGTTGTATCCCGGCTTGCAGTCGCACATGTAGTCTCCTTCCGTCGAACCAGTCGCCACACAGCGGCCGGCGTTCTCGCAGTTCACCAGGGCGCACGGGTCAAAGTGTTCGCACGCGTTGCCATAGTAACCGGGCGCGCAGCGGCACGTGAAGCCGCCAGATGTCAGGTTCGAACACGTGGCGGCGTTCATGCATGGAGACGAGCTGTCAATAACAAAACGTAATAATATAGTTTTGACCTACCATGTAGAACTAGATTAATCATATATCTCAGTACAATGTATAAATCATATATGACTATCTGTCATTTCGAATCAAATTCAAAGAGGGCTTGTAGTGAGGTAAAAAAAGGTATGTTCTTATATAGCGCGGTATCCAGTCCTTCCGCTTTTCATGCCATAGTTCTGGTTTGAAGAACCGGACCAGGTACAGCACGTTTGGTGTTAAAACCTTGCTTTCAACATCAACACTGAGACTTGTGTATACATCGTGACTCGGGTGATCACGTTAATGTCGGTCCCGCCTCGTTATTTGGGGAGTTAAAACAGAAATACAGCGGGCGACCGAATTACATCCTAACAGTGACCAAACTCAGTCCCAGCATAGAAAGCTTAACTATAATGTTCTGAAGAAGGTTGACTAGTTGAATGAGGCCTATTAAGACCATCAGATTCAAGCAGATTCTAGTAAACCACAGGATTCAGCTCTATGTACATACTAATTATTTAATAGTCGTTCCCCAAAGCTGGATACAAATTAGGTCACTAGGAACTTCTTCTCGTGCAGCCATAGCCTTGGTTAGGCCATATGTGTGTCCTTGCAATCTCTCTGTCCAGTCCGAGTCCACCGTCTGTCCAGTGCTTGATGTTGTCAATCTAGCCCATTGTTCTTCGACCTCTTCAGTTTATCCTGGTAGTTCTCCTTCTAAGCTGGTAAGTACCAGACTATCTGGTCTTCTTTTCCACTGGTCGTACTTAGCCAGCTTTCTTCTCTTAATGAAACATAGCAGCTTATCCTGTACACAAATATCTTCTTCCAGTTGACATGCCTACTCATGTCATTGCCTTTCCAGGTGTTGACAAGGTCACTTGCAATGCTTTTCGCTGTAGCCAGTCTGACTTTAATTCCTTCTAGCGTTGCGTCTTTCATACTAATCATGGAGCAATTAATTACAGTATAGACCCTTTAAAAGCGGTCACCCAAGTGATTGAAATAAAGTGACCCGGGTGCAGGGGTGGCTGAATTAAAGATATAAAGATGTGCAGTTTTGGGGAAAATATACTGTAATACAATGGCCGTGTGTAAGGGGACCGTTTCCGAGGTGTGTCCGTTTCCGAGGGTTGGCCGTTTCCGAGGGTTGACCGTTTCCGAGGGGTGTCCGTTTCCGAGGGTTGGCCGTTTCCGAGGTGTGGCCGTTTCCTAGCAGTGTCCGTTTCCGAGGGTTGGCCGTTTCCGAGTGGTGTCCGTTTCCGAGGGGTGGCCTTTCCGAGGGTTGGCCGTTTCCGAGGGGTGGCCTTTCCGAGGGGTGGCCGTTTCCGAGGGATGGCCGCATTGAGGGATTCTACTGTAATAGGAACTAGAGATAGTCTAAAGATGAGTGGAAAGACAAACCTGCACGTGTCGTAATAGTCACAGTTGGTTCGCGAGTAGCCACGCTCGCACACGCATTCGTACTTGTTGTGTTCCGTGTGCACGCACACGCCCCCGTTCAAACACGGAGCCTTGCTGCACGGGTTGTAGTAATGACAGGTCTCGCCGTAATAACCTCTCGCGCAGCTGCACGAGAACACGCCGCTAGACACGTTCCGACAAGTGGCGCCATTGGTGCAGGGTGATGAACTGTACAGTAGGAAGTTATGGTATCAGAGTTTTTGTCTAAAAGTTTAACAGTTTTAGAACCCATATGACCAACATGGATAAAATTTAGCATTGTCGAGGCATGAACACGGCTAAATATGTTATACTATACAAACAAATATATAACATATGACAATTTATGATATATTTGTGTCGGTTGCAAAATCTACTGTGATTGTCGCGATTGCACTAAATTCAATTTAAAAACAAAAGTATGAATTTTGGGATGTTTGAAATTCCCAGAAAAAAACAAACATCGGATAAACTGAAAAGTTGGCTTTGACAACTAATATAACTTAAACTCTCTCATGTTTAGTAATACAATTATATGCACTGTTTGAAGCAGACTTTATGTGGTGTTAATGCATTCCCATAGTGAGACGTTAATTATTACTTTATATTCCACGTAATTAGTATTTTATTTTTTATTTAGCAAACACAATAATGACCATATAAATAAATGATAATCGGTTTAACGAAGGTGATCACTCATTTCAACTGATGAATTGTTAATTACTTTTGGCAACATGTATAACTTAGACAATGTTTCCTTTTTATTATTTTGTTTATTTATTTCAGTTCCAACAGTTCCGATGATCCAGTAACAAGATCGACCACTTTGTCTATTTTGAATCAAATAGATTGCCATCTCCATTCGTAGGTCCAATTAAATTACTCATATTAATCTATCGGAAAGGTCATTCGTTTTGACCACATGGTCAATTTTGCCACGAATGTCAGATACTCTTGATGACCTGGGAGATGTTGCTTAAATTAACTTACCTGCAGGAATTGAAGTACTCGCAGTTTTTGCCGGAGTACCCGTTGCTACATTGACACATGTACTCCATTGTGTTGTAATGTAGACACGAGCCAGCGTTCTTGCACGGCTGCCGGAAAACAACATGTTTAGATTAACGTTTACGCACACGCAAACAACTTCAAGAAACATACTGTGCTTTGCGCAGTTGTGGACTTTCGTCACCCAGTAAAGATGTGATTACCAAAATGAAAATTGCTCCCAAGAAATTTAAATAATCATAAGTAAGTTTAAATTCTCGCAAATGATTTCATTGGTTGATGCTGCAACGTTTTATGTCATGTTTGTTTGTGGACGCAGCAGGAGCAATAAGAAAACATCAAACCACATCAAAATGTTGTCTACGATAATTTTTTTTCGTATTATACAATCTGTCAATAGATAGCATAATAAGCGTTCGATCGATACAAGAAATAGCAAACATTTTATTTCAAGATGAAGTTTCGACAACATACTACTCCTTCCATACCTTCGTCACACAAGGGTTGTAGTCTGCGCATGTGCGGCCGTACCAGCCGAGTGGACACTTGCACGTGTACTGCCCGTCGCCCGTCGAATCGCATTCTCCGTGTTTGCAGGGACTGGTCAGAATACAGAGGTTCTGACGATTGCAAGTCTCTCCGTAGTAGCCTATGGATACACAGGGAGATGTTGAAGACGACACTGGCGAAGGATTTAACCAGATTTAACAATATTTACCAAGATTTAACAAAATTGCCATCCAAAAGTTCCAGTTGGCAAGTGGAAAATCCATTGATTTATTGAGAGTCCAACCCTTTTTCATTTATGTGTAGCCTGGTATTATCAGATATCTGTCAATTTTATTTTTAAACATATTCACATTGCCAGCATTAACACATCGATTTGATAATTTTCATAATTCATTTATCGGTCTTTATGAGAATGAGTACTTTCTCATATCCTACCTACACTGTTCCTTAGCTAATGCTGCTTTGTTCCCTCTGGTTCTACTGCCTTCTTTAAGTTTGAAGAAAATATTCCTATCGATATCTCATAATCATTCAATATTTTTTAAAACTTCTATTTGGTCTCCTCTTTGTCTCCTGGTCTATAGTGTTGTCAACCCGCATTCTTCCATGGGCAAGAGGAGGAGACGTATATCGAGGAAGAGGAGAAGACGTGTGTTGAGCAACAGGAGTACGATGTTGCACGTGATACCGTGAGATGATCAGTGGAGAGAGAGAAGAGAAAAGAACAAAATGGAAAGGTGTGACGAATGTTCCTTTTCATGTTGATAACGATGAGGATGATTACAATTTTTGTTATGATGTTAATACTGTTCACCATAATCATCGTAGCCAACAACAACGTCACTATGGTCACAACGGTGACCACGATGATAACCGTGCTAGTGACTTCAGCGTCGGTGACGCTACACTGTTCCATGTTGTATACATGCCAACGTCACGACGCTGATAGTTTAAAAAAAATTTAGAATTTAAAAGTATTGCTACGCTTTGTTTCCTATTACATTCTTGTTCAGCTGAACAAAAGTCATGTCGTTCACATGATTGCAGCGTTGTGTTACACACGTCACATTGTTGGGTAACCATGGCAACTTACCGGACGCGCATTTGCACAAGAACTCTCCCCTGGATGTGTTTCTGCAAATGCCGCCATTGCTGCACGGCCCCGTCACACAGGGGTTGTACCACTGGCACTGACCACCATAATAACCCTCCTGGCACACGCACTTATAGGTACCGTCGCTCGAATTGTAGCATCTCCCTGTAAGATGGATTTAAAAAAAGGATAGAGCCGGGGGTTTCGGAAGTTCTTACCAAGCAGTATTGTTCCGAATGTCATATTTTAAATAAAATTTAATGCAATTTACAGTTGGATATGAATGTTAAATGTGTATTGTAATATATGGTTATATTATGTGTTATAGGACTGATCGTGATTTAACCATATATATATATATATATATATATATATATATATATATATATATATATATATATATATATATATATATATATATATAGATTCAAGATGAGACCAGACTAGTCATGGTTATATAAATAAGAGTTGGATAAGAATACTAATTATTAGAAGGAATTTTCTCAGCAGCAATAAATAATGTAATACGAATCATGCAAGTGCAAATGGGATTCAACAACTCAATGACAAGAACGTTGAGGAGTTTCAAAACATTTAAACTGTTCGTTAGGATAAAATTAATGTCATGGTATGCGATTGCAATATTGATTTTCTACTGTCAGTCAACGTAGTGTGTCAAACAACAGCACTCGCACGCGCATTCGCACACGTACATACACGTAGAAACACAAGAAACTCGCTCGCACGCACGCACGCACGCACGCACGCACGCACGCACGCACGCACGCACGCACACACACGAGGAAGTTGTTCCATACCGTTGTGCCGACAGGGCGATGACGAACAAGGGTTGATGAATTCGCAGTTCCGACCGTAAAACCCCTCACGACATTTGCACCTGTTGGTTAAAATACGAACATTTAGAAGAACATTATACAAACATTCTTTATTATTAAGCATACTTTATGTTAGATGTTGTCTCGACGAGAAACAAATATGATACAGCTTGAAGGTGAAGATGTTTGTTCTCAACCATAAACCAAAACTACGTACTTGTATTCCTCGTCCGAGAGCGTCTCGCATGTGCCGCCATTGCTACACACGGCGACATAGCAGGGGTTGTACGACTGGCAGTTGCTTCCGTAGTAGCCCTCAGGACATCTGCACACATAGGACGAGCTGGACGTATTCCGGCACGTCCCACCGTTCGTGCAGGGCGACGTCGTACACGGGTCGAACTTGGCGCAGTTGACGCCCCAGAATCCCGTCGCGCATGCGCACAAGTACGCGTTGCTGGAGACGTTGCGACAGGTGCCGCCATTGGCGCACGGCTTAACGACGCACGCGTTGAAGAGCTCGCAGCTGTAGCCATAGTAACCGACCGGGCACGCGCACCTGTAGCCGGGGTAGCTGGGAAGGAGCGTGCACGTGCCGGCCAGGCACGCGTGGTTGGAGCAGGCTGACGACACGGAGAAGATGACAGTGTAACAACCCACAAGGATTTAAAGGTAAAACGTCTGGCTGTTTTTTATCGTAAAATTACGTTATGTACTACAAACTATGATCTATTCTAACATCGTAATTGTCCAAATGTGTTTTAATAAACACGGTTTTGTGCATATAATTTTGCCGTTATGTGATTTGAATGTTTCGACTCGAACATTGTGTTTACATTGCACGCTGAACGGCGAGGTCGATATCCACGTCACAAACAAATAAAGGTCACATTATATTTTAACTTGTTAAATAAAACACAGCTGGATGAAAACCACCAGAGCATGATAACAACAACACATATATAGGTACGTTCTAACCACAACACATATAAAGGTACGTTCTAACCACAACACATATATAGGTACGTTCCTATATAGCGTAGTGTGTTCAGAGAGCTTTAAACTTCACCCCTGGCAAACCTAGTCATTCAAAAACCAACTCGACTTTTCTGGGAATCATTCAGCCTCGCTAGAATTGCTGAGCGAATATTATTCGTTCACACATCCACGAGTGTCTATAACCGGGTACTCATTTATACAGCTGAGCTCACCAGAGCAACGTGGGGTGAACGAAATTTCCAAAGTTTCGTCTGGAAAGGAAAAAGAAAAATCTGCAGTCTGGTCGTTCTCCACGCCTACCGTCATTCCTGGCAAGGAACTCGATCTCCTCGCTCTGGGCGCCGGGCTTTCCCCAGCCTCCCCGGCCCGTCACCGTCACGCGGTACGTGTCCCACGTCGTCAGCCCCAACACCTTGACGCACGCGCTCTCGTCCGTCGTGTTCCGCGACACGTACAGCGTCACTCCGGTGCCGTTGACGCTGCCATAGACGATGTCGTATCCGCGCACGTCGCCGTGCCACGGCCGCTG
The DNA here is from genome assembly GCA_033239005.1 of Lamellibrachia satsuma. Classification (NCBI taxonomy): domain Eukaryota; kingdom Metazoa; phylum Annelida; class Polychaeta; order Sabellida; family Siboglinidae; genus Lamellibrachia; species Lamellibrachia satsuma. The sequence continues at coordinate 7,843,256 of BSQZ01000008.1, forward strand.
CCAGCAGATGGAGGCACTGGACGCCGTGATGTTCACGGCGTGTACACCATGCGGCGCTGCAATCGGAAAATCGCATTGGGTCTTCGGGAATCTGACAAATTGGATGTTTGTATAATGAAGATAAAAAGTCTGATCGTTATATCGTAACATCATTTTATATAGCATGAACTATGTTTATTGTAACATCTTGACCTCCCAAATATGTTAATGAGCCACAATTTGTTTATATAATTTGACTGGTATATGCTTAATTTGAATGTTTCAACACCAACATCACATTTGATGCTGAACAGCAAGGTCGATATTCATAGGTAATATACAAATTATATTAAAACAGTTTGTCTTATTAAAATATGTTGCAATATATAATATATATAGTTTATGCTATATAACATGATTTTACAATAAAGACGACCAGACGAGCACCTTTGATGCGTCATACGCGTCATCAGTGACGTATCTAGGATCTCCCAAAGCGGGAAGCCAAAAGGGGACCACGCTTAGTCACCCGTTAGTTTACCATGCTACCGGGTAGCGGCACAAATGTCACATATGAAATAAATCAAACATGGCCCAATGCTCCCCCCCAAAAAAAAACGCAACTGCGCGTCATAATGGTGGAAGTTAAATAAGCTTCAAACTATTCAATTAACGATGGCTTGTAAATGAAGCGCAGCGAATTGATATTAACAAGTTCACTTCGATGAATCGACGCATTGGCAAATTAAATCAATTGTTATCTAACTAAAAATAATTATCGCCCTTGGCGTTTACATATATCTACTGGAACTCAAACATTGGCTAATTCTAGGTACAATAATTAGACCACGAGCTATGTAATTATGCTGTGCCTGGACATGTACCCTAAGCATGAATATGTACATAGTGATTCGACTAAATTCTTGTGGTGATTCATCTGACCATTTCGTACCTTCCATTGAAAACAATCGAAAAGTAACTTAAACCCAGTTGTATGAATATGTGTCCTTAGGGGAATGTTTTTTGTCGTGTTATGCTATTCTTTAAACTATTTACGTCCCAAAAGCATAGTATGCTATTCTAAATATTTAAATATTAATGTCTTTCAGTCTTCAATCCTGCATGACCTGTTGGTTGTTATGACTTTCGTGCAATACGTTCACGCATGAAGCGTTCGTGTCTTGCACGGCCGTCCTTCGTGTTTGTGGCGACTGGCGTATTGCGTGATTTAATAGTGTACGGATGACCCAAATTGTTATAGCTAATGATTTAATTAAACACAGAAACAGCTCCAGAGGTAGTTCATCGATCTGAGAATGTCGGCAGAAGGTAGACGCTAAGGCCCATGCTGCTACAAGTCTTGGCACGGACATAGCAGCTTGGTGCAATTGTACGGCGCACGAACGTCATAATCAGGGCCTTATAATAGAACGTTCGATATCTAGGTTCATCGCGATTATTAAAGCAATATTCTCTTACTTGAGATCTACGGAAATCAATACGATTTAAACCCTTGTTCTGACCGTAGTGGAATGTCGTTTGTGCTCTCGTGTAGACAACGATGGTGTGCAACAATATGTTTTTAATTATTTCTCTTACTTCTAACAATCCCCCTCTCTGCTCTCTTCACCATCTTCTTCTTCTTCTTCTTCTCTCTCTCTCTCTCTCTCTCTCTCTTCCTATCTCTCTCTCTCTCTCTCTCTCTCTCTCTCTCTCTCTCTCTCTCTCTCTCTCTATATATATATATATATATATATATATATATATATATATATATATAATATATATATATATATATATATATATATATATATATATATATATATATATATCCCTCTCCCTCCCTCCCTCCTTCCCTCCCTCCCTCCCTCTCCATCTCCCTCCCTCTACTTCTCCTTTCCCTTCTCTATCACTTTATCTCCACCTTGTCTCCATTCCCCCTCTACTCCGATCATTCTCCCTCTCAACTCCGATCATTCTCCCCTCTACTCCGATCATTCTCCCTCGCTTATCCTTTTCTTATGCCTTTCCTCGTTTCCCCACTCAACCTCGTGTCTACATCTCTTACTCTCTGGATGTCTTAGTTAGATGCTTATCTATGTATGTTCCTTGTGTGTTTATGCGTGTGTGCGCGTGCGTGTGTGCGTGTATCAACTAACTTAGTTTCTTCCCACCCCCCCTCACGGTCTTCCTCTCTCCTTCCACACATTTCCAGCACCCCTTCCTCTCCCTTCTACTCACCCGATATGTCCGACAAGTGCAGGGTAACGATGGCTGTTGTCTCTCTCACGGGGGACCCTGTGGCAACCAAACCCAATGCAACATTCACATCATTGAATGCATCCATATGTTCAGTATTATTTGTCATTCTATAATATTCTATGGCACCGCGGGTGCGTATTAGACGATAAGACCATTACATTGATGATAATATGAATACATCGAAATGTTAACAGGTTTGGGTATATAACTATGACAAAAGCGTGTTACTATTATCGCAGGAGGGCGGGTTGCACATAGATTCAAATGTTGGACTCTCAATAAGCCAATGGCTTCTTTGTCCACTTGCCATCTGGGCTTTTGCCTTGGATGGCAATCTAGTTCAATCTTGTTGACATCTTGATACCAATAGGAACAAATCGGCGATACTAAACGGTTCCTCGTGTTATTGTATATAGTCCAACCGTTCGAGACAATTTGCATGCAGGCCTAGCAACAAATGTCAATGGACGGTTTACACGAGCAATGTTTGTCTGATTTATCGACCGACATGGCTTCGCGCAATATCGATTAATTTGACTTTGTCTCAAAGTTTAAATCGGGAATTGCGTGAATAAAGATCTATTTCTCATTGTCTACACATGTCGCTCATCTAAATGCCCACACAATTTAGTGGCGCGTTATTGTGCGACATGTTGTCGCCCAACAAATCGGGTCAAAAATCACTAGTTTAACCTGGCGGTGTTTTGCGTATTTCTGAGTTTATTGATTGATAAAACCACTAGAAAGGTTAATGTTTCACGGACCTGTATCGCGAACGGTGATGGCGACGTCGAACGTTTCAGGCGGATTGTCCAGTCGCTTTGTCATCCGCAGCTCGCCGGTGCTCGGCACCATCCGGAAGTAGGACGAGAATCGGCCACCGGTGATGTAATAGGAGAACTTCCGGTTGTAGTCGGCCGCGTCGAGATCAGATGCGTGCGTCGACAGAACGTGCGTGCCCTCGGCCGAATTACGATACACGTGCACGTTGTACGCCACCTTGCGGAATGTCGGTGCGTACATGTTCTTTTTCGTCACGTCGACGATGACCTGCGAATGAAGACGACCAGTGTAGAGAGATCACACACGTTTTTTTAAGGCCGTTGAACACGCGCCCATTTACGTTGTCGCCCAAATTGTGTCTGACGTCACAAAATAGTGTCATTCAAAATTATTTGTAGCGTGAGATTCAACACCTACCACGCAGCAACACGGTGACGTTATGATAATGCGTTAGGGATGATCACGAAATCGTTGTCATGTTGTAATGTAACCTTAGACTCCACTCTCCCCCCCCCCGCCAATCCTCCTCCCCCCGTCCCCTGCTACGTGAAACCTTTATTTGTGTACAACTTCGGCAACTTCGTATTCGCCAGGTGGCGCTTCGTCGTCATTGAGCAAAAGTGTCTGCATGCGCTCGACGTCAACGCCATTTTTAGCTGTGATTTGGGAAAAACTATGTTTTTGAGGGGAAAAAAACAATGTACGATCAACACCTGCCACCCCTCCAACCAAGAAACCAAATTCGTGTTGTGCTTTACGTTGATGTGTTGAGATCATCCCTCATTTCTGTGGGATTGAAGCATGTGTATACACAATGTACGTAGTGGACACGATAAAGCCAGGTGTTAGGGTGGTAACTGACAATGCAGCAAATAATAATTAATGGATCCGCAAAGGCTGACATAACTGTTTATTTTAATCATTAGTCAATACGGCTTTACACGGGCTATTTATGGACACGATATTTTGCTCAGTCGGTCCCAATATATCGATGATTATACAGGAGCAAATATTTGTCTATGCTAACCACCTTCAATCACAGGTGATATTATAATTACATACGTAAAGCTGGTCTTTGCCATACCTTAATTTGTAGGACATACAAATAGTAAATGCAACGCAAATGACATAACGTTGTAATGTTTACTGATGTTGTAACATACTGTTCGAAATTATGTATGTAAAAATGGGATTAATGATATATGATTTGTTACAAAGAGCCCACGTTGGCCTGCACTGACCGTGCACGGGACCAAACGGAGATTTACCCGGCAAAGATTAATAGACGAAACCGCTAGGTGGCGCTCCAGCGGGAGGGCATTAACCCTCATATGTGTGCGCAATGTTGCATATGTTGTTGGTTACCTGAGGTACATTTGTACCACAACTATTTTCTATGTAAAAACCAAGATGTAATTAGAATGTGTATATAGAATTTATACCACGTTTACACGTGTGGCACAGACGGATCGCTATCAATGCCGAATATAACAAGAACAAGAAGAAAAGAAAAAGTATCAGTGACTGAGATATTGCTGTGCCCCGGGCTGTATTTTACCAACCACAGAAAATAAAATATGATCTTTGTAAATTTGACATTTTGTGCATTTTCATATGTTCTATAATGCTCAACAGCAACGATACATTGACGTTTATACTGAAGATAAAATTATAATGAAGTACATATTTATTGCATACTTACTTATGACAAAAATACATCGAATCCCAATAACGTGATTTTCCTTAAGCCTGAAATACTTAACTACTAACTATTATATATATATATATATATATATATATATATATATATATATATATATATATATATATATATATATATATATATATATATATATATATATATTGGTCTATTATACAGTAAATACAATTAAATATTCAAGGAAGCAAATGAGAAGAATTATATACATTTGAGAATAATACTATAACAATTATAGCTAGCAAAAAGTTAATTACCCCAAGTACACATCAGAGGGTTAACTAACCTCTGTATAGCCGGATAGTCCACCAGCGGTGCCAATCACGTAGAACTTGTAGGCCGCCCCAAGAGCCTTCCGTATATTAGTCGCGGTAGTAAGGACGCCACTTGCTCGGTCGACTTTAAAGGTGGCGCTGTCGTCACCCATTAAGAAATAGTTAACTTCGTTGCCGTTGCAGACGCCACCGTCGGCGTCACACGCGTGCGCGGTGAACACGCTGACGTCAGCCGGCGCGTTCTGGTAGATTATTGCGGTGTACGGCGTGTTCTGGAACGCGACCTCGGCTGGAAGTGAAATTAAACGGCTGAATAATGGTGAAATGTAATATTAGATTCGCCAAGAAGTAAAATATAATGACATGAATATGGACACAATACACGTACCAGAGGCGTGTTTAGGGATGTGGCCATTGGGCCAATGGCCTTTTTGGCTTAATTTTTTCCCCTATTTTTCGTTGCGTCGCTACATAGTAGCGTGGTAACGTAATAGTAGTAGTAGTAGTAGTAATAATAATAATAATAATAATATAAAATACTGCTATTGCGCTAACATCCTCGGGAGACCCAAGCTCGGCAGCGCACCAAAACAAAGGTGGTTAAGCAGATTATAATCGATAAGCAGTTCCAGTTGTAAACAGTTGGATTGGTACGCTATATAGAGCTACCAATGCCAAACAATTTTGCACACGTTGAAGATGTCCTTGAGAGCAATATTATGATAAAGGGAATTGCAATAGTCTAGTCTACTGCTAACAAGAGCAGTTGCAATAGTTTTGGCTACAGCAAAATACATATACTGGCGAATACGACGAAGGTCACGAATATAATAAAAACAACAACAACTACAAGTATGTGAAATATGCTGTCTAAGATTTAAGTTTGTGAAATATGCTGTCTAATATTTTAATTATTATCAAAGGTGAATCCTAAATTCCTTGCTGTGACGGCCGGTGTGAAATTCAGCAGACTCAGGTGTCGGGAAAAAGAAACAATCTAGATTAGCTGTCTTTGTGTTCCAATAATAAGAAACTCTGTTTTACTTGCATTTTACTTTAACTTGCTGTCAGTCATCCAGTGGAATATATTCTGGAGACAATCACAAGGAAAGATAAATCTGTTTATCATCTGCATGGTGGTTGTCCAAGTTGTGAGTTTGAATATTGCGTGACTAAGCTAGCCCCTTTGGCCTCCCTAGGCGATATCCCAGATACGTCACTGACACATATAATGATGTACTTATTGTAGTATATGACAGTACATCTTAATATTTCGTAATTCGTTTAATTCAAATTGTCCAGGCTTTTCGCAGTGTCTTGTTTTATATAACACACTCCGTGTCGTTGCAACATGCACGTAGCATCTACTTAATCATACCATTTTCCTAAGTGTAATTTGTGAGTTTCCCATAACGTTAAAGTCTCGCAACACTTCCCCAAATGGAAACAATCGGTGGACTATGTTTCAGAAGAACAGGTAGAACTTGCAGAAATATGCTGCGGCTTTGCCAGAGCACTAAAATTGTTGATTTCTAATTACCTTATGAAAATATCTGACTAGAGAATGACATGGTGGAGACCTAAGACGAACAGACATCTTCCATTGTATTTCACATTATCGACCTTTTTGTAAAACCGAGTAAATCGACTACTTGATTTCGTAGACATGTTTTGCAAGTTTAGTTTCAATTCTCGTTCAAATGTGCTAATTGTCTATGCTTACTATTATATGTAATATATATATATATATATATATATATATATATATATATATATATATATATATATATATATATATATATATATATATATATATATATATATATACAACATTGTATTTCGGGGAAGCATAGCCCAAATGCTAACGCATCTTCAAATTTTTTAGTTTATTTCCCATTACAGCATTCCGTCCGTTTTAGTTGTTGGACGAAACGGATGTACGACGTCGAATTGTGGTTGTTGTCCAGATTGTTCGATTTAGAGAGGCGTGTTGCATGATGGATATACATGTATCGTCCTATTGATCATGGATCAGGTATTCCCAGGTGACAAACTGATTGATTTCTACATACTTGCGAGTTACCACAAAACCTAATTAATATCTCGTTGCCATGGCGGCGCTCGTAAACGAACAGTAGTTCGCGTGTTGAGCGCTAGACTGCCTATCGTGTACACTGTCACGATTGATGAAAATTAATTAAACATGTGAAGCAGTGTTTGCACTTCCATAATGATGCTTGAATCTGCCACGCATTGTTTTGATGCCTGCATATATTAGTGACTCGTGATTAACAAGTTATATTACGGCAACGATGCAAACATAGAAAACAATTCACAGTATATTACCAAGGAAATGCTACACATGCATATTAAAAAAAACTGTGGAATATGGGTGGGCGCGTTTGGCAAATGATAAAAAAGACTATGCAAACATATAATTTATGATTTATCTTTACTTTTTTTGCATAGAACGAAAATTTACATTCGTGCGCGCGCGTATGTGTGCGTGCGTGCGTGCGTGTTCGTGCGTGCGTGTGTGGGTGCGTTCGCGCTCGCTCGCTCGTTGGTTCGTATGTTTGTACTGCGTGTTAGTGTTGGTGCAAGGATTCGAATGTGTTTCTGTACGTATTGCGCACAAACTAATACATATAGCCATAATACCAAAGAGCTGGACTGCTGACAACTGAAATAAGTTCCAGTGCAATAATGCTTTAATTTATTACAACATCGCTTCAACACATAGTCCACTTACCTTCCACGAAGCCGGTTGTCATTACGCATAGAACAACTACAGCGAGGGTAAAGTACGTTTGCAATGTCTTCTTTCCTGCACCCATGTTAGCAAGGTGAGTGTTCCATTAACTATCCACTAACTGCTACGCATTGTTGAAACTACCACGTATCCTTGAATAGGCTCCAACTTCTACTGGTCAGCAGTTGTCGTCCGGAATAAAGAATACAGACGGTTACTGCATTCTTGAGAAAAGAAGATTGCATTATCTCTGAGCACCTCTACATTCAGCACGAGCTTCTCGCTGCTGGCATCGTGTATTCCCTCTTGTCTTACATGGCTGACACGGATTATGCAAAGACGTCCATTTTTCCAAACCGTTGAACATCTGAGACGAAATCCGCTATTAAACCGAAGTTTCTCTTTCATAAACACGTGCAGCGATTCTGCAACAATGTGTATCCAGTCTGGTATAGAAACATTAACTGCCCGCTTTGACCGCAGCTGCTGGCGTGAATGGGGAAGAAGAGAATCATCAGCCCATGCAGAATTGCCGCAACAGCTGGCAAGGTCAGCGGCGCGTGACCGCCAAGACGGAATGCATTATTTATTCACGTATGAGTAATCCGCGTGTGTCCAGCGTGCTGATGAAATGCCCCGTGGTATCGAGTTGAATATGTAATTAATAACACCGACTGATCGGCGAAACACATCATTCAACAGAACGTCGTCTCTACTACAGCAACAGTTAGATACGCTGACAGGCATATTATAATTAATCGCGTTTTATTTGATACATTAACATACAAAAATCAGGTTAGTCAGTTATCGTTAGAACTATATGTGTTACTTTTATATTTAATGCTAGAAATATAGGAACGTATAGAAGCTAAGCTATGTTATCCATTGAATATAATAAGCTACTGAAAGCTAAAATACGGGTCGTCAGAGGCTCCGGTATAACAGAGTTAGGGTTAGTTAGTTAAACTTTAGGAGTTATGGGTAAACTGTAACATGGAAAATAACCTTCCAAGTTACAACAATTATGATAATCAAATGAAACATACTAACTCCATGTATTGCCGCCTTTGCATCACGAAATTCCAAAATTTAATTCAAAAGAACTGTCTCAAAAAAACTGTACTCCAAAAAAATAAGCAGCCACTCATGCCAAGGCTTTATCAATTATGCAAGGAAGTATATAATAACAAATATGAGGCGTGTTATCTCGAATTGCTATATACGTATGAAAACAGACCTGTACTTACATTTTAACTAGAATCGAGTGCATCGTGCATTTATGTAAAAACGAAGGCCAGTTATTTCAATAATTCTCTCTCTCTCTCTCTCTCTCTCTCTCTCTCTCTCTCTCTCTCTCTCTCTCTCTCTATCTATCTCTCTCTCTCTCTCTCTCTCTCTCTCTCTCTCTCTCTATCTATCTATCTTTCTCTCTCTCTCTCTCTCTCTCTCTCTCTCTCTCCCTCCCTCCCTCTCTCTTTCTCTCTCTCTCTCTCTCTATCTATATATATATATATATATATATATATATATATATATATATATATATATATATATATATATATATATATATATATATATATATATATATATATATATATATATATATATATATATATCTCTCTCTATCTCTATATATATATATATATATATATATATATATATATATATATCTATATATATATATATATATATATCTCTCTCTCTCTCTATCTATATATATATATATATATATATATATATATATATATATATATATATATATATATATATATCTCCCTCTCTCTCTCTCTATATATATATATATATATATATATATCTCTATCTATATATATATATATATATATATATGTATATCTATCTCATCTCTCTGTTTGTCAGTATGACTGTCCGTCTGTCTATCTGTGTGTCGGTATGTCTGTCGGAGAGAGAGAACGTAACTGTTGTACTAGTATATTGATACCACCCTACACACGACGCCCCGGGCATATCTATTCATAGACGAACTAGTGGCCTAGCACCAGGCTCGTTTGTTCTGTATTTCTTTGTTCTGAAATTGCGATAGTAGTTTTTTATTTATGCGAAATATCCGGCCGTGGCTTAAAACACTCAGTAGCGGTTAGATATTTCTATGCCACGGCTGGCGCTGCAACTCGTCACCCCCCCCCCCCCAACCACCACCAACCCTCCCGCCACGGACACCGCGGTATACTTCGCTAGTGCGGCGAGAATGTGCCAGATGTTTACTAACTGTACGAATAAGGGCAGACGATATATTCCCTGTGTTGTGCTTCAAACTAGACGACACAGTCGCCTTGCCATGTGTGACCTTAAGTAATGTACAGGTGCAATATATGGGCCAGCCAGCGACAGTGTTATTCACTCTAAGCCAGAAGGAGTTACAAGCCAGTTGATTTAGTGTGCGGTTCACTATTTGTGTCGTGTAGTGCGCTGACATGTCTGACGGACTCGTGTGTTTCCTGGCCGTGTTGGTCATTGTGTGTGTCTTTAGTCCGGACCAGATTGTGTCGCAATGCACGACCAAATACTGCGACAGTGCAGACTGCGAGGCGAACGTGTTGACGATGGTTTCACGACTGCAACAGCAGTTGGCAGAACAAAAGGAGACGTTAGACAAACTTGAAGAAGAGAGAATCCGGGATCACAGGTCGATAGAGCAACTGCAACGAGAGATAACCTTAATTAAGGAAGTTCAGACCGCAACACATACGTATGTATGCCATTTTTACCCGCGCGTGCATGCGTACGTGCGTGCGTGTACGTGCGTGCGTGTACGTAGCGCATTGGTAACCGGGATTTCAATCTAGCTCACTGCCGTAGCCAGTTATTTAGTCATCGTTGCCTCAGTTGAGCCAACTCTACAAAGGACGAACTATTTACGTATATCTAATGGTATTATTGAATGGCATGTGAACATTGTCTACAGTCTTCCTTCAATTTGTGTTCTGTGGCCCTAAAATTGAGAGGGTTTAAGCATTATTATGACATTAATTTTCTTTCGCGTTGACATACTTACTAAAGAATTCAGATCAACGGACGATTGCAAGAACATTTTCAGAGCTGTAAGTGCTATTCGAGCCACCATCGCGTCCCTCCTCACGGTACAACAGGACACTATGTGGGTAATAATCAGATACAGGTTTAGTGTTTGACCCTATTTAATTTATATATGAGCCATAATTTTAAGTCACGTCACTGTGATTCCAACAAGATGGGTGTGGACATGTCCCGCGCATTTGAAACCATGAAACGACTCCAAACTCTAGAACTGCTATACTTTAACAATATTTAACAAGACAAGTGGCAAGTGGACAAGAAACCCATTGGCTTCTCGAGAGTACAACAGTTTTATCATTTATGAATAACCCGCCCTTATCACATATCTGTAAATTATATGTTTAAACATATTCACACTACTAGCATTAACACAATCATTTGACAGTTTGTTACATTCATGTATTATCCTCTGCAAGAATGAGTACATTCTCATGTCCAACCTATATTGTTCCTGAACTACTGCTGCTTTGTGTCCTCTTGTTCTGCTGCCTTCCTTAAATTTGAAGAACTTTTTTCTATCAACACCCTCATAACCACTCACTACTTTAACCATGTCTATTTGGTCTCCTCTTGGTCTCCTGGTCTCTGGTTTTGTCAAACCGCATCCTAATAACCAGCTTTCATATCTAAGGTCTCTCAATTCTGAAATAAGTTTAGTTGTTCTTCATTGTATTCTTTCTAGCTTGTCCTTCTAAGTCCTTTTACGATATGGTCTCCGTGCTTGTATACAATGTTCTAACTGCGTTCAAACTATTGCTTTGCACAGGGGTACAATTAGCTGTTCCTCCTTATATGTGATAGTTCTAATTAGCCCTAGAATGTTATTACCTTTTGAAGCAGCAATCCCACATTGTTCCGAAACTGCCATGTTAGCACTAAATGTTACTCCTATGTCCTTTTATTTTGTGGTTCTACCTAGAACAGCATCCCATATTTTATATTCTTTTATATATGAACAATATTTGCTATTTTTTCTGACCATTTAACCAATTGATCTAGATCATCCTGTAAACTTTGTTTATCTGTATCATTTGTAACCTTGCTGGATACTTTTGAGTCATCTGCAAATTTAAGTACTTTGCTAGATATGTCATCTTCCAAATCATTTATATATACATATATATATAAACATATATATACATACATCTCATATTCTAAACAATTCCAGTATTCTGTTGCTGTCTTGTCCTTCAGCAAGTTATTCCAATCTATATTCGCTAGATATGTTCTCATCTCTTTGTAGCTGCCTTTGTTGAAGGTCCTCCACCATTGTTTTATATGTATTTCCTTTTTTTTACTTTTATATTAAAATGGATCTGGCTATGATCAGTGGAACCCAAAGGTTCGTGTACTTTACCATTGTCATCTAATTCATTTTCGGAAGACAAAATTAGGTCTAACGCATTCCCTTCTCTGGTTGGTTCCAAGATATTACTCCACCTCCCCTTCTCTACATATCCTATCAGTGCTAACTAGTCAATATCTGCCACCACAATGCCTAACTCGCGTTTTTGTTTACTATGCTCCTGGCATTTAAGCAAACACATTTAAGTTCATTTTCCAAAATAATTGGTCTCTGCACGTTCCCCTGCACATTTAGTTTAAATAAGTTATGGTACCTCTGCCCTTGTCAACAACCCTGATAAATTCGCACCCAAGAACTGCAGCCCAGACGAAGCCCATCTCTCATAAAAAAGTCATCACTTCCCACAGAGTTTAACCATGTCTACGAAGCCTACTCACTCACCCATACATACATTCTGTACTTGTGCGTTCGTGCTTTTACATACGCAACATTACTCGAGAATTAGAACAGATACATAATGACCACATTGTTCATACTGTGAATGGCTCCGAATACTGACTATAAGCTCAGCCCTCGTATGGCTTAGCTTGAAAAGAAGCCTTAGGCATGTTACTAATCTTGTTCCATTTTCATTTTCCATTCAAGTCCGACTCCGCGTCCGCGTGTCTACGACTGCAAGGATATTCTGAATGAAGGTCACACGAACAGTGGCACGTATGAGATATTCTTGAACGTGTCAATGAAATATATAACAGTGTACTGCGACATGGAGACGGATGGCGGAGGCTGGCTGGTAGGTATACATACACATGTTCGATAGAACACCGTATTACACCGTATCAAACGGCACCATGAATATGTAATCTAGTTCACTTTTTAATAAAGGTTCTCATAAAATACACGATCATTTCAGCCAACGCTGTGGAAATGTACATTATTGTGTGAGAAAAATATCTCGTTTAACCAATATTGTTGCGACTGGGTCATATTTTGATATGTAGGAGGATCCCTAACAAATCTAGCGGAATACCTCAAAGATATAACTCTCCCTTTGAAATCCGTGACACACACGACTGTGTTGGAACGGTTTGAGTTCTTTTTTCTTTGACTTGGAAAACGGATTACACGCAACACCTCATGGATATGATCTTTTATGCGAGTATTCCTTGGGCTTATGACGTTATGTCACTGTTTTCTAATTTCATATTTTCCAGTTACATATACTTAAATATCTCTACTACATGATGACGGTGTGGTAGTCACGGATAGCTCAGCCAGCATTGATGTGAGGCTGTGGATGTAATGTAATTATGACCTCAGTAGATGTTAGGATTTGGATATTACGATTTCAACGTGTGCACGATTTGTTGGACTATGGAGTAGGTTAGTTACTCGGTCTCCTCATTTCTGTCACTCAGTACTGCTTCTAAAAGCTCTCCATTGGCTCCCTGTCTGATGTCGCGTAATTTTGAAAATGACCACAATCAACATGTCAAGCACTTTCACCTAAGCAACCAGCATATTTACATTCGCTGCTTATTCCAGTCAGAAAGCATAGACAGCTTTGGTACGATAGTTGTTCCCATTTTTAAGAAAAGGGTCGGAACTAGAGCTTTCTCAGTTGCCTCACTGTGACACTGTAGCGCTTTAACAATGATACTTTCAGTAAATCATAGTCGTTACTGTCATCAATGCCCATACGATGAAATACTTCCAAAGCATTACCCTTTAACAGAGCAGTGAGGTGAGATGCCGATTGATCCTTCAGCCACCCTTGCATCGTAGCGTATCCCTCAAAGTCGTTACTCCGTTCGTCGAAAGAGGGTAATTTAGGAACAGCCCCACTAAACCCTCTAGTTCTATTTCCTTGTTCTGGTTGACCACTAGCGTTTACGTCAGACCTAAGTTGGATTACTTCTAATTCATGGCGTCGATCAGCCTCCCTTTCCTCACGTTCACGCTCCTCTTTATCGCGTTCACGTTCCTCTTTCTCACGTTCACGCTCATCTTTCTCACGTTCACGCTCCTTATTATCGCGTTCACGCTCCTCTTTATCGCGTTCACGCTCCTCTTTCTCACGTTCACGCTCCTCTTTTTCACGTTCACGCTTGAACTATAACATTTAACGTTTATCTTTTAATCGGCATACATTATCGAACGTACATTATATGCAATATATATTACAAACATCGCTACACTGCGAGTATAATTCAGTTATGTTGAAATAATAAAGAAAATTATTCACATATCGCTGGAACACGGTTCAACTATCACTCGGAAACAATTCATTTATTGCCCGAACACCATACACACACTACTTGTGCCACAGCAGTCGACAGTCCATTCTTTCTTGCCGTTCATGTGTCCGTGCTTTCCTGCCGCTCAAGTCCACCACGCCCTCACACCACGCTCCAGCTCGCACTCCGCTGCGCACGTCTCTCGACTATTCAACCCGTGCTGGTTGCCAGACGCTCTGGCAATGTTCAAACAGTAAAATACTATTTCAGTAGTCGCCTTCTCGCGATGTTCAAACGTACAATTGCAATTTCAGTAGTAGTCGCCTTCTCGCGACATACCACTGGCCGACCTCGGTTAGATCAGTGCCCTGCGTATTTATAGTCCACCAGTCAGTGATACGCTTCAGTAAACATTATCGACCTGTTACCTAACATAATGCCCATTGCTAGGACTATCGCCTAGCTTGGCTCAACAATAGCTATAGAAAACGTGTTACATAAGATAGTGGCTATCACTACTACTGTAGTGTAAACATAAAATAAATGTATAATATTCACATTGTCACACTCACTAACTCCGTATAGTTCATTCCATGTAAGCATTAAGCCAGAGGGAAACATAATGTCATTCCAGCAACACCCGACGACCTACATGTTGTCTTCACTTTTCTTCTTAACTTCTCAGTGTACTCATCCAACTGGGTTCCAGAGGATTTCAGCGCTATAGAATGAGTACCTATTGTATGATTGTATTGTCTAATCATATTAAAAGCCGGAGAGCATGCAATGATTCGCTGTCTACAACAATATGTTACTTACCATACCCTTGCCAAAGAAAGAGAAAGAGAACAGTTCAAGAAGTAAATCAATGTCCTCCTTCGTGCCTTGCATCAATGCCGGCCGACACTTGGTTCAAGATCAATTGCTAAAATCAAAGGAGAATATGTGGTATGAGATCCGCAGTTAATATTCCAGATTAGGCTGCCATGTTGGATTTAGGCAAATGTACTACTCATCCAATACAATTTAAATGTATTCCATGTGCATCCTGGCGTCAAAAAAAAAAACATTCTAAAATATTAAATCACTCAAATATGCCACCTGAAAGCACAACTGTTAAAAAATTTGTTGGTATTTGGCAAGCATATTGGATTTATGTAAATTATACATATTTCTGCAACAGGAATTTCATAAGAATTTTTTTTTGTTCTGGGGACACTTCGTAGAGATGCACTGTGGTAAAAAAAATTATGTTGCAACTTGTTCCAAGTTTGAAACCTTACTTTGCCTGGAGTCCCAATCACTGACTCCTCGGCCATATACATATGTGTGTGTGTGTGTGTGTGTGTGTGTGTGTGCGTGCGTGCGTGCGTGCGTGCGTGCGTGCGTGCGTGCGTGCGTGCGTGCGTGCGTGCGTGCGTGCAATAAGTATAGACGCAGACAGACTGAGAAGGGATTGACAATTTTGCTCCTGTGGAAAGGGAGCAAAACAGAGAAAAGCAAACAGGCAATACCTTTTGATGTTATAATAATGGTGAGGACGATACAAAGAAAATAATACCAGATGCATTTTAAATGATGGCTAATCTAAATGAGTACTTCATCTAAATGGTTACTACGGAAGACACGGAATTGTAAATTGAAATGCGTTGGATTCGTATTACATTAAATAAACAAAGTTACATTAGTATTATTTTTATGCATGAGTTGATGTGGTTCCCAACGTCAATTGTAAACCACTGTTTACAGGTGTTCCAGCGTCGCCAGGATGGCTCCGTCGACTTCTACCGTGATTGGAACACGTACAAGCGGGGATTCGGCGACGTTTCTGGTGAATTTTGGCTCGGTATGTGGGCACTGGGAATCATTGTTAATCACACAATGTATCAGTTGGGATGTGTGATAGATAATAATATTATCTAATACTAGTTAATTGCCAGCATTCGTCAGTTAAATTAAATGACTAATCTCTCTCTCCTTCTCCGCCTGTCTTTTACTCATCTCCCCATCTCCCTCTTTCTCTATTCACCATTTCCCATACTCACACGCACGCACGCACGCACGCACGCACACACACACATACACACACATACATATCTATGCATGCATGCATGTATGTATGTATATGGCTTTTTAATATATTGCAGGAAACGATTATATTCATGAACTAACAACAAACAAACACTTTGAACTGAGGATCGACTTGGAAGATTTCGAGAATGAGACAAAGTATGCCGTTCACTCGTGGTTCACTGTAGCATCGGAGGAGGACAAGTACACTTTGGGAGTTGGGGGGTACACTGGGACTGCAGGTAATTATAAATATGTTGTTCAGCATATGTTACTTATGTTTTTTATGTTATTTGGAAATTATTAAAATAAGTTGTAATGTAGAAATTATGATTTTTGAAAAGCATAGAGGTGTTAATGTTTTAATGTCAGACATGCCATAATTTACACCAAGTCTATTCACTCTATGTAAGTTACACAACGGCTGCTACTAGTGTCTTAGGACGAAACTCACAAGGTTTGTTTATTAAACGTTTCCTATGAGCATATATATATTCAATATAATTATATATATATATATATATATATATATATATATATATATATATATATATATATATATATATATATATATATATATATATATATAGGGTACTAGACATAGGGTGGCTACCACGTCAACGACATAATATATATGCTGGTGGGAATTTCCCTGAAATAAGGCAGATGAACATGTGGAGATAACATAATACGACATTATTTCATTTGATAAATTTCAATTGAATACAATTGTGGATAGGGGACATACTGACATAGGGACGTATGTCCCTTGCCCTTCCACCAAAGTTACTTTTTAGTTGTATATATATTTTTTTATTCGCTTTAGTGTTTACATTGAATTTTTTTATTTTGCAGGTCCTTTATTTGAATATCAGAGAACTTCCGACTTCACCACGAAAGACCAGGACAACGAAAGCTGGGGAGGCCTTTCTTGTGCCATAGAGCATAGCGGCGCCTGGTGGTACCATGCCTGTGGTAATAGCAACTTGAATGGCATATACTACCATTTCGGGTCACACACTGGCCGAGGAACTATAATAAATCGTTACGGATCTGGTATCTTTTGGGATGGTAGTTGGCACAACTCCAGATACTCACTCAAGAAAACCGAAATGAAAATTAGGCCCAAAATGCTGCCGGTTTGAAGTCAGTTGTGTCCTCTACTGTTATTGCGTTACTAGAGGCTATGTTAGTTGGAATAATCTTACGTCGACTCTGAAGTGATTGACAGCCGATCAAGTGCGTCGTTACGCTCAACTTAATGTTGACGATTATTCTCTTATCAGATATCGGTAGAAATATACCAAATCGTGTTGCTTGCAGTGTGGATATGAAAGGTTGGTAAATATGTATAGCCACAACTTGTCGCTCACTAGACTAGGGTAGTCTTCTGTATGGAAGCATCAAACCGGGAGTTAGCTGTTTCCACGAAGGTTGCTGTCGACCGAAAATAATGTTATGTAAAACAACTTTAAAAGCAGCATTCATTTCATATTAATTACACATAATGATAAGCAGTTAACAACGCTTTAGGGTTTGATATATATATATATATATATATATATATATATATATATATATATATATATATATTTGCATGCAATTAACACGTTTTTATTATTTAATATAATATGGTCTACGTGTTATCTCCACAATCGTATGTTCGTTTTGGCGCCACGTGTTTGTAGAAACACTTGAATGACATGTATTGTTTGGGTGTCAGACGATATGATTATTGATACCACAACAAAGAATTATATAACACAACACGCACGCTTTTATTTGAATGTACGAGTTATTATATAAACTCGCCCACACTTTTTTTGGAAATGGTTGGACTCTGAATAGGCCTGTTGCGTTATAACGTGCACTCCGAGTAGGTATGTTTAGTTATTATATGCAATCTAACTAGGCATATTGTGTTACGGTGCGGACTATGTGGCGGCATGTTGTTTTCCGTGTGCACTCTAAGTAGGCATGTTGTGTTATTTGTGGACTGTGAGTATATGTTTTTACCGTGTCCACTCTCAACATAAGTACGTTGCAGCGCGTAACAGAATACAGTGTGAATGGTGGATACTTTGTAAGAGAGTTGCTATGTGTATTTACATATAATAAAGAAATATAAATTATTAAAGAAATGTTTTTATTACTGATAGAATACACGATTTAAACGTACGAACGGGGGGGTGTATGTCCAGAGGAAATTGGCACGGGTGAATTTTTCCTAGGGGATATTGGTGGAACGTAATGTCCGGGGGTTCTTGGGCAGTATGTATCGATACCATCATGCCCCACCTACTTGACAACATGCTCGATTGTCTACCCAAAATGCACCTTGTTTCGCACAAGGGCCCTGCAATGCTACTGACGCTGAATCTGACGGTCGTATATTTACACAGCAAACCAATAAAGCCGACGGGAACCAGTGGCTAAATGTATGAACAGGGTGAATGCTACAATTGCCGGCCATGTTCAATGATATCATAACAGCAACTAACTACGACACACACAAAATACACATTACGTTAGAAAGAAAATGCAATCCCAGAATGCAATACTGCAACCGTTAGAATACTACGTCTACCCGACAACACTAGAAATACACAAATCTGATACATCAACTAGACACATAGTATCCAATATATTATGCCGGTCATGTAATGTGGCAATACACCATGCTATACCTGTTGTATGACGTAGTTATAATAGTGATCTGTACCCTGGTTTTTTTTGTAAGTTGTCTTACAATGCGAGAGGGGGCGCTTGGTTGGATTGATTAAAGAAGTGACAAATAACGTATTCCCGCTACATACAATATGGTGACAGAATTGGGATGTACACCAAATACTGCAGACAATGTCGGTCTAGTAGTATACTGTACGGAAGAAATGTGATAACGGTGCGAAACAAGTATAAGCAGAGCCTGCGTGATAGTACAACTTACCTAGCCGACTCGACAAGACAAGATGGCGGGAGCATCCATTTAACCACCAAACACGTTAGAAGTGACGACGACTGGCAACTCAGCACACGCGTGGGAACGGTGGAAGAGGAGATTCAAGATCTACCTCCAAGCCACAGGGTCAACCGACAAGCCAGGAGAACAAAATGTAGGCTTACTACTTCATCATATTGGTGAAAACGGAATCGAAATGTTCACTAATTTTAAGTTTGAGCAGGCAGCGGACAAGAATGACTTAAATGCTCTCATTGCGAGATATGACCATTATTTTCACAAACGTGACCCGCAGTGGATGTTGCGAGAGAAGTACTGGTATCATTTGAAACGTGAACCAGGACAGACAGTTGATTTGTGGGTAAACACTGTGCGTGAGAGAGCGAATGAGTGCAAGTTTCCTCCTGCATTTCATGAGCAGGCAGTGAGAGACAAAATAACATTTGCGTGCACTGAAGACAGCGCCAAATTCAAACTGTACGATGCAGGCGCAGACTTATCGTTGGACAACGCCACCGAAATACTCTCGTTGAAGGAAGCTACATACCACGAGCTGAGAGAGTCGAAAACCGCAATAATTGATTACGTCAAGCGTAAACAAGGCTACTTGGCAAAACGCACAACGCAGTTTGTCGACCAGCGAGACAAACACACTCTAAAAGTAAACAAGAGATGTGGATACTGCAATACGCATCACGTCTATTAGAAAAAGGACTGCCCAGCTGCCAAACATAAATGTCGGCTATGCCAGAAAAACGGACATTTTCAAGTCGTCTGTCGGAGTGCGCGACGCGTCAGTGAGATTACAGGTCTTGATGACGTAACACCGGCAACTACACCAACGTTCTTTGGAAGAATTGGTGAGCTTGGTGTCCAGGTCCAGGGTGGCATATACAGCTGTGACCAGGAGAGGAGAAAGTTCAATGGTGTATTGATACTGGTGCCCAGGTATCAATCACGCCAAAACAAGTTTATCAACCGTCCTTCGGTGAACTGTTAGAGACTAGCAGAGTGCTCATCGGAGCTGGAGACACACAACTCAACACTGGCATTCGTCAATATGGTACTTGTTCACAACGGAAATCACAGAGTAAGTGTACATTGTCAAGGGTGCGTCAAAGCTACTACTCGGATTGCCAAGGATACGCAAACTGGGTCTCATACATGACCTCCCAGGTACATACAGCATCAAAGCTATCAACGTAGCTGAAGTTTCACCACTAATGAGTAAGCAAAGCGTGGTAAACGAATACCAGAAGTTACTTTCCGGTTTGGGGAAACTACAAGTTGAACACAAAATTCACCTGAAAGAGAATGCGACACCATTTTGCCTTGCTACACCAAGGAGAGTGCCTCTTCCACTGATGAAAAAAATTAAAGACGAGATCGACCGAATGGTAGACTGCGGAGTGATCGAACCAGTGAATGACCCCACCGACTGGTGTGCTCCAATCGTTGCAGTTCCAAAAACCTTCAGGTGCTGTCAGAATATGTGTAGACTTGACGAAACTAAACGAAAGTGTACGTCGAGAATACTACATCATTCCGAAAGTTGAAACGACATTTGACAGCATTGCAGAAGGAACAGTCTATTCCAAACTACATGTAAACTCAGGATTTCATCAAATCATGCTCAGTGACGAGAGTGCTAAGCTGACAACTTTCGTAACGCCACACGGCTGATACATGTTCCGACGTCTTCCTTTCGGGATATCTTCAGCGCCGGAGTATTTCCAGAAGCGTGTGGACCGTGAACTGTCAGGGCTTGATGGAGTCGTTTGTCATCTGGATGACATATTTGTTGTCGGACGGGACTAACGCGAACATGATCAGAGGCTGAAAGCTGTTCTTGACAGACTGACAAAGAGTGGTCTGACGCTCAATCTGGTGAAATGCGTCTTCTCACAGACCAAACTATCGTATCTGGTACATATCATATACAACCACGGAATGCACAAAGATCCAGATAAAGTGAGAGCGATCATTGAGATGGCAGAGCCAACCGACAATGTGGATCTCCGATTTCTGGGAAAGATAAATCTGCTCATGAAATTCTGCCCGAACTTAGCAGAGACGACACATCCGCTAAGAGAGCTGCAAAAGAACACGAATGCATGACTATGGGGCCAGACACAGCAGCAAACCTTCAAAGACCTGAAATCGGAACTGGCATCTGAAAGAGTACTTGTCGTGTATGACACCGAGAAAGAAACGTGTTACTACAACGACAGTCTTCAAGGGAGATGCGACCCATTGCATTTGCAAGTAGATCAGTGACCGAGACCGAATGTCGTTACACACATATCGACAAAGAGGCGTTAGCAACCACATGGGCACTCGAACACTGGTCTGACCTTCTCATCGGCATGCAATTCAAGGTGGACACGGACCATAAACTACTCGTTCCTCTACTCTCCACGAAGCTTCTGCACGTATTTCCTGTACGTATTCAACGTTTCAGGTTTCGTCTGATGAGGTATACGTTCAGCATCGACCACGTTCCAGGGAAACACATGTACACTGCTGATGCACTATCACGTGCCCCCATGAAACACACTGGCGACCAACAGACAGAGGAGTTCCGTCACGAGGTAGACAACTACGTCAATGCGGTTATGCTGCATCTACCTGCATCTGACCAAAGGCTGGAAGAAATAAAATGAGAACTCAACAAAGACGACGTGCTAAAACTCGTCCTCCATTACGTCCGAAATGGATGGCCAGAAGACAAACGAAAAATGCAAGGACATATCGTGAAATACTAGCAGAAAAGAGGCAACTTGTCAGTCAATAAAGGACTTCTGATGCGTGGACAACAACTGGTCGTGCCGCCTAGTCTGAGAATTGACATTCTTAGATATCGTCATGACTGCCACCAGGGAATCACGAAAACTCGTGAGAACGCAGCGTCATCAGTGTGGTGGCCGGGGATATTGCGAGATATCGAGAAGATGGTCAAAAACTGTGTCATATGCGAACAATACCGTAAATATCGCACAGAGCCCATGAGGGGAACAGAATTCCCTCACATACCTTGGTCCAGAGTAGGTGCAGACTTTTTCACACACAAAGGTCACACATATTTACTAACTTTTGACTACTATTCGTAGTCTGCATTCGAAATCTGCATTATACCAACAAATGTTAACACTGGAGAAACTTTGTCCAAATTGAAAAAAAGTGTTCAGTCGTCAGGGAATAGGGAATACCGGATATTCTCTTTTCGGACAATGGGCCACAGTTCGATTCAGAGGAATTCAAAGACTTTTCGAAATCTTGGGGATTCGAGCATGTCACATCGTCCCCGAAATATCCTCAGTCAAACGGTGAAGTCGAACGCGCTGTCCAAACGATGAAAACTATCCTGAATAAATGTGATGATGAGTATCTCGCTCTCCTAACAGGAACACTCCACTTCACCATGAGTATCTCGCTCTCCTAACATGAACACTCCACTTCACAATGAGTATCTCGCTCTCCTAACAGGAACACTCCACTTCACAATGAGTATCTCGCTCTCCTAACAGGAACACTCCACTTCACAATGAGTATCTCGCTCTCCTAACATACAGGAACACTCCACTTCACAATGAGTATCTCGCTCTCCTAACATACAGGAACACTCCACTTCACAATGAGTATCTCGCTCTCCTAACATACAGGAACACTCCACTTCACAATGAGTATCTCGCTCTCCTAACATACAGGAACACTCCACTTCACAATGAGTATCTCGCTCTCCTAACATACAGGAACACTCCACTTCACAATGAGTATCTCGCTCTCCTAACATACAGGAACACTCCACTTCAAAATGGATATTCTCCAGCACAATTGAACATAGGACGGAAGTTGAAAACCAGAGTGCCAATCCATCCAGACAAATTAATTCCGAAAGTAACGGACTCCAAAATCTTTCGAAAAACGGAGAGACAATATCAGGACATGATGGCACAGACATACAATCGCAGACACAGGGTCCCCGATCTGAAGACACATGGCAAAGTGGTTCGAAATCTTCAGCAACCTCGATCAGTGCTTATCGAGACAACGAGAAGCCGAGTACGACGTAACCGGCGAATGATCCGCAGGTTGGATCTACCAAATCTATGCCAACCCACATCGAACAGAGGTCAACATGTCATGACTGAAACACAGCTAACCTCGCTCCAGTCAGACGGCATGCTCGAGGTAGATGACCATGACCATCCTCCTGTGATCGGACATTACGATGAACTATCGGTGCCAGAACCACCTGTGTCTAGGAAGTCTGGCAGAGTAACGAGGAAACCGACCAGATTTTGTGAATGTGATTTGCGCACATGTCTGAATGTGAAAAGAACTCTTTCATTTAAATGAACATTTGACTGTAATTTACAAGGACATTTCATATCCTTACTAAAAAGGGGAGATGTTGTATGACGTAGTTATAATAGTGATCTGTACCCTGGTGTGTTTGTAAGTTGTCTTACAATGCGACAGGGGGTGCTTGGTTGGACTGATTAAAGAATGGATTGTTTCAAATAACGTCCTCCTGCGACACACGACATCCATCATATTATTTTCTTTGAATCGTCCTCACCGTTAATACAATGTCAAACCCATTACCCTACTTGGTCGGGGTGACACTAATAGGTTAGGTCCTTCACCTTACTGACCTACCTGTTTTGCCCCATTTTCTCAGCGAGCTCAGTGATAAGAGTATTGATAAAAATAATTATTTATTGACGTTATTTGAATCCAGACATAATTTGACTAACCAAAATGTCTCTATTTTGTGGACAGAGAATATGGTTGTGTATTTACCAGCCACCCGCCGCTGTCCGTCTCCATGTCACAGAACACTGGTATTACTGTCTCAGTCCCAGGAACATGGATGCTATATACGCCACTGCGCGTATCCCCTTCCCGCAACAGATCGGTGCAATCTTGAGCTGCACGCGAACCTGGACAGAATCAAGTAAACAAATGGTATCTAAATGAAATGAATTTGAAACCAAAATGTAGGAGGGACACTCGTTGGAAGTAGTCAATGTCCATCCTCTCGCAGCCAAATATAGCACTCCTTGAGTTCGGAGTAGCTTCATGTTTTCGTGTGCGCGGGACATGTCCACACCCATCTTGTTGGAATCGCAGTGACGTGACGTAGGTACACTAGGATGGGCTTCGACTCTACTTGAAACGGCTTTGGTACGGCCCGGTGAAGAAGTTGACATTGAGTAGGATGTGGAGCAGAATCGTTGTCAAGAATGATTTGAACACTGTTGAGGACAGTAACCATGGGGTTGGACAGACGACATCACCTCCACCGCGCTGGCATAGATCGCTTCAACTTTCGTAGATACAGCACAACATCATCAAAGCGGCGAAAAAAGTTTGAAAATACATTATTTGAGAATTTTAGTGAAATATGTGTAATTACATGCATAAGGAATATCATAATAATGCTTACAATCTCTCGATTTTAGGGCTACAGAACACACAAAAAGGACCGAGTCGTCAAAGCAACCCATGCAATGTAGTTTATCATGACGACATATCTATGGATGACTGTATATATTGTCATTGTCATGCCATTCAACATTATATGGTAAGACAATACAATTTAGAAATATATACGTGAATAACATTTAACAATATTTCTTACGATTTCCGCGTGTTGGATGAATACATATAGATCACATAAATTCTGTTTTTCGATGAGTTCATTATTCAGTCAGCCTGTGTCACTGGTGATTATATAAGCATGTAGTGTAAATGTCCCAACTGCAGGCAAAACGAGAACTGGATTACCTTTTGGGTGTTTGCGTTTGTGTCCTTGTTGGGTAATGAGTGTGTATGGACAATGCCTCCTGTGTGTGCGTGCGTGCGTGCGTGCGTGCGTGCGTGCGTGCGTGCGTAGGGTGTGTGTGCGTGTGTGTATATGCCCATGTTGAGTAATGAATCGTGTATGTTGTTTGTGGGATGGGGTGTGAGTGCGTGTGTGTGGGTGCATGTGAGCGTGCATGCGTGCGTGTGCTTATATTCAGTAATGACTCTTGCATTGGGTTAGGCTATGACTCTGGTGCGTCTAGGACCATCTTGGGTAATATGATTACTCATACCCATGGTACCCATGCGGCCCGTGCTTATATTTCCAACGCATAATGTACCATGAGCCATTTTCTCTTTGTCCTCATTGAAAAAGTAAACAACCCACTTGTGCAGTAATACCCACAGCAATAGTCTACCACGTGAACTTTTACGTCAACTTTACACACCGCAAATATATAGTCGTACGGCTCCAGAATATCAATGTGAAAAAAATGGCTCATATTACCGAACCTTCCCTCACGTAAATAGTTCCCTCACGTAAATAGTTCCCTCTCGTAAATAGTTCCCTCACGTAAATAGTTCGTTGTAGAGTTTACTAAATTGAGGCAACGATGACCGAAATAACTTGTCAAAACCGCCTACGGCAGTGAGCTAGATTGAGATCCCGGTCACCAATGCGCTGCGTACACGCACGCACGTTCGAACGCACGCATGCACGCGCGCGTAAGAATGGCATACTTACATGATGCGTTCTGAACTTTCTTAATTAAGGTTATATCTTGCTGCAGTTGCTCTATCGACCTGTGATCCCGGAGTCTCTCTTGTTCAAGTTGTGCCACTTCCTGATTCATGAATATTATCGTCTCCGTCTGTTCGGCCAACTGCTGCTGCATCCGTGACCGACCGACCGACCGACCGACCGACCGACCGACCGACCGACCGACCGACCGACCGACCGACCGACCGACCGACCGACCGACCGACCGACCGACCGACCGACCGACCGACCGACCGACCGACCGACCGACCGACCGACCGACCGACCGACCGACCGACCGACCGACCGACCGACCGACCGACCGACCGACCGACCGACCGACCGACCGACCGACCGACCGACCGACCGACCGACCGACCGACCGACCGACCGACCGACCGACCGACCGACCGACCGACCGACCGACCGACCGACCGACCGACCGACCGACCGACCGACCGACCGACCGACCGACCGACCGACCGACCGACCGACCGACCGACCGACCGACCGACCGACCGACCGACCGACCGACCGACCGACTGACACACCCACCCACCCAATCACCCACCCACCTACTCACCGACCGACCGACCGACCTGATTGCTAACTATGTGAACAAATTCTCCGTTTTTATGTGCCTTGGGTCATACATAAAATGGCAGTTGTTTGCAGACTACATATCTGTGCCTGAGGTATTGTCTTAGTAACACGCGAACCAATAAAGTGTTCATTGTGCACGAAGGGATTTTATCTCTAAGTTGTGTCGACTCAGCGCCGCATTCCGGAAGTTTCCATAAAAGAAAACTACTATCGCAATTTCACATCTAATGATTACAGAGTGCGATAACATTTATGTTTGTAAGCAGGCTACAATTGTGGTAAACACAAGTTATATTTAGTTTACATATTTACATTATGGCCGACCGTTTAGGAATGAGAATAGTAATTGGGAGTCAAGGAAAAGTTAGGGTTTGAATAAGTTGCAACATCATTAATTTTGTTTTGCCACTTTGCATTTCTACACAGACACCCCAAAACTTCCCACTTGTCTTCGTCGACTACGACAGACAGCCGATGATGATGGTCTAGCAGCGGGCATTTTGTGGGTTGTTTTGTAATCTTTTTTACGAATGTAACATTATCTGTTCTGCCACAAACACTTGTGGAGATATACGTTGTAAACACGGCCTGTATTACATCGAAGGTTAATTTTGACAACACGTGTCATCGATTGAAGCGTTGGTAGATGTAAGGATGACTAGCAGCTTCAGAACATGATCATTGTCATCTTTCGTGATGCATCTGTGTCGTGTAGTTGTACTTCTGGCGTCATATATATATACATGCGCAGGTTTCGTCTTGTGTCGATGTTGACTCACAGAGTTGGCCAGAGCCAGAGTTACCTACGCTCGGTCTGAACTAACTAAGATAAAGGTATGTCCTTATACAGCGAGGTATCCAGCCCCTGGAACTGCTCAAAGCGCTTTACACTTTACATTCAACCACGCTGATCTGCGCGAAGACAATTCCTTCATATATCCACCACTGTCTGTAGCCAGGTACTCATTTATACAGCTGAGTGAACTGTGGCAACGCGGGGTGGAAGAAATTGCCGCAGCTTCAAAACGGCAGCAAGAGGATTCGAACCCGGGTCTCTCGATTGAGAGCCGGATGTTCTGACTGCTCCGCTACCACAGCGGTCTACTTGTTGCAATTCAGAAGGAATGGGATAAGGATTGCTAGGCAATGCTCCCAATGTTTTGGTAACAGATATCATGGGTGCTTTTAATATTCCTGGAACCTGATCTTCGGCCAGCGAATTTAACATCTTTCTACGCTACGCTACCGCGCCTCACAAAAGATGCAGCTGTATAGATATTTATTATGTTTCGCTGTCATATCGTGGTGCTCATGGTCGCATTCAGACGCGGCTGCATTCCAGTTCCATCAGTATGTGTTATCCGAAAAGAGATATATGTGACATTCCACGTACTTGATTGTCTACTGGTGGACGGATTGGCATGGCATAGGCCACTCACTTAAGAGAACCAAAATGAAAAAATAATACCGGTTTGAAGTCGATTGCCTGTGACAATTCAACCATGTTCGCAATTGCTAGTGAATGACCAGAGGTTGTTTGTCAAGGTTCTCCTCAGTCGACTCTAATCTGACTGACTGCCGATCAAATGTGTCGTCACATCATTACACATACATTATGTGTACCTATTGATACGTGTATTGCTCTGTTGTCTACTTTACGCACTCGTTATTTATTCCATGCAACGGTTCAAGCTTAGGCCGTTTTATAACTTTGGCGTTTTCTAGCTGATAAGCTAATTCAAATTGTAAAACTGTATTACGTTAATCACAAACATTAATAGCCAAGTAGGCCTAGGCTTATGTATTCCTTGTCAAACGAGCATTGCTTAACTGCGATCGTTTTAATTATGCGGACTGATAAGTGCCAGCGCTTGATATGTATTTGCATGCAATTAATGCGTTTTTATTATTAAATATATATTATGTGTTACCTCCACAATCGTGCGTTCGTCTTTGTACAATATATTATGTTTCTTAGAACACTGACACCACAACATATTACACAACACGCACGCAAGTACACACTTGTTTTTTTATTGGAATGTGTGAATTGTGATATAAACTCATCGACACACTTTAGGGAAATGTATTCCACGACCCGTGGCCTGTTGTGGATTCAGAGAAGGCCTGTTGTTTTACTGCGTACACTTTGAGTAGGCCTGTTGTGTTACTATGTGGACTCAGAGAAGGCCTGTTGTATCGCGGTGTGCACTCTGAGTCTGAGCTGACAAGAAAACAACAATGCAAAGCTACAGTTATCAAAGATAAGAACGACTCCTGCTAACGTATGACGCTGCCTTTCATATTCGATGCCAAGAGCTCTACAATCACGAACTACGCAGCATTACCTACTCTTTCCAACGAGTTACCAAATCCGATTGTAAGCTGGTTAATGCTTGACGCCAGAGGGAACGGTCGCAACTGATGGCCGACATGTTCTGGCATCGCCGTCTTGTGTGTCACCATCTTGTGTGTCACCGTCTTGTGTGTCACCCTCTAGTGTGTCACCCTCTTGGCTCACTGCAGGAGCACAGCTCTGTTGAGTCTTCAAAGCCGGGGAAGGCAAGTTTTTCCAGTCGCCTTGACCGTCACGGCAGAGTTTTCGTGTACTAGATGTCCTATTGTACTGCAATACATTGCCTGACTGCAATACCTTGCAGCTTCAAGGTTTAGCCAGTCAGTCGATGCTGTTGTCCAGGGTTTCAAGGTTTAGCCAGCCAGTCAAGGCTGTTGCCGGGGATATCGGGGTTTATCCAGCCAGTCGAGGCTGTTGCCAGGGATCTGTAGGTTTAGCCAGCCAGTCAAGGCTGTTGCCCGGGGTCTCTAGGTTTAGTCAGCCAGTCGAAGTTGTTGCCCGGGGTTTCTAGGTTTAGCCAGCCAGTAGTGCATATTGCCCGGGGTCTCTAGGTTTAGCCAGCCAGTCGATGGTGTTGCCCGGGATCTCTAGGTTTAGCCAGCCAGTCGATACTGTTGTCCGGGATCTCTAGGTTTAGCCAGCCAGTCGTGGTTGTTGCCCGGGGTCTCTAGGTTTAGCCAGCTGGTCCAGTCTGAGGCCCGGAGTACGCTAGGTTCACCTCGAGTAAAACTTACATCTCTGAAAATGTTCTTGCAATCGTCCGTTGATGTAAATTCTGTAGCAAGATTGTCAGCGCATTGACTGGCAAGTGAAGCAGGTGGCTGCAATGACCCGTTGGTGTGGTGTCTTTTGTTAGCCTGTTGATGAGGTGCATAAGTCGAAAGCTCTCAGTTCGCATCAGCACCCTGTCTTTGCTGAGGCCATACGCCTCGGCTTCCTGTCGGCAGTGTACGGAATCAAGTTAGCTACACGTTGCGGCCATTCGCTTTGAGTCTGCAGAAACGGTACAACCTGCCCACGATAGCCGGTGACAACTTACGTGTTGAAACTCTGTGCTGCATACAAAGAAACTATGCGTTGTGAGAACCTCAAGTAAATGTTCTCTTCTTCGCATACCATGACTTCCTATAAAAGACAATTGTTGTCTACAAAGGTACGTTTCTCTAGATTGTCGTTGAAGTCGCCACACACACACAATCTGCTGCATGAGCACCAGTTTGTGTAAGGACGGTAGGTTTGTTTCCTCGTAGCTATACACCACCAAAACTGCTTAAGGAAATTGTTGAGCAAATTAGTACACCACTTGCAAAAATGTTTAACTTGTCACTAGAAGAAGGAATAGTTCCTTCAGAATGGAAACAAGCAAACATTACGACGCAATTTAAGAAGGGATCGAGGAACCAGCCAGAAAATTACAGACCAGTGAGTTTAACATCAGTTGTATGTAAATTACTCGAAACATTAATTAGAGACCACATGGTAGAATTCCTTGTAAAACATCAATTAATTAATACATCTAAACATGGGTTCCTAAAAGCAAGGTCATGTCTAACCAATCTCTTATGTTTTTGGAAGAAATTACAAAGTGGGTAGATGAAGGGTCACCATTGGATGTTGTCTACTTAGATTTTCAGAAAGCTTTCGATAAAGTGTCACATCAAAGATTGTTACTTAGACTAAAAGCCAGTGGTATAGGTAACGATGTAATCAACTGGATAGAAACGTGGATTACACACAGAAGACAGAGAGTAATAGCAGATGGCGAGATTTCAAACTGGAAATCTGTTTTGAGTGGGGTACCACAGGGATCAGTATTAGGCCCTATACTGTTTTGACTACGATGACATATCTAGCAAAGTACTAAAATTTGCAGATGACACAAAAGTATTCAGAAAGGTTACTAATGATACAGATAAACAAAGTTTACAGGATGATCTAGATAAATTAGTTAAATGGTCAGAAAAATGGCAAATGTTATTAAATTTTGGGAAGTGTAAATGTATACACATAGGACATGCAAACAGGGACGAAGAATATAAAATGGGGGATGCTGTACTAGGTAGAACCACACAAGAAAAGGACTTAGGAGTAATATCTAATGCTCACATGAAAGTTTCAGAGCAATGTGGGATTGCTGTTTCGAAAGGAAATCAAATTCTAGGGCTAAATAGGAGAACTATCATGTATAAGGAGAAACAGTTAACTGTACCTCTGTACAAAGCAATAGTTAGACCACATTTGGAATATTGTATTCAAGCATGGAGGCCGTATCGTAAAAAGGACATAGACAAACTAGAAAGAATACAACAAAGATCAACGAAAATGATTCCAGAATTAAAACCTTAGTTACGAAAGTCGCTTATTACAATGTGGTTTGACAACACTAGAGACCAGGAGACCAAATAGAAGTGTTTAAAATAGTGATTATGTTCTTCAAACCAGAGGACACAAAGCAGCATTAGTTAATGAGCAGTGGAGGTTGGACATGAGAAAGTACTCTTTTTCACAGAGGGTGATAAATGAATGGAACAAACTGCCAAATGATTGTGTTGATGCTAGTAGTGTGAATATGTTTAAAAATAGAATTGACAGATATTTGATAAGGGCGGGCTACACATAGATGAGAAAACTGTTGGACTCTCGATAAGCCAATGGCTTCCTTGTCCACTTGCCATCTGGAACTTGTTGTTTGAGACGGCAATATTGTTAAATCTTGTTAAAATATTGTTAAATCTTGTTAAAATCTTTCTTTCCTGAAAGCATACTAGACCAAAGCCAAACTGCTGGCAGCCAATATCCAGGTGGTTTTGTTTTGTTTTTAGCATTTCCGGCGTGAATATTCAAACAAACAAGTGTCAGCCAAATGTTAATGTCTAGTTGTATTTAACTGGAACACTGGATGCAAACAAACATAATATGAGAGAGAGCATCTACACCAAGGAATAGAACGCTTAAGCCTTTGTGGATAGCGAAGGCGGAAAAGTTTGAAAATACGTTATCTAATAATTGTATGTGTAATTATGTGTAATTACATTCAGCAAGAGATAAGAACAAGAACAAGAACGTTTATTTTGACACCTGTCTACAGTACAAATAAGAAATGAGCGATGGAAACAAAATATGCATTGATATATTCATATGGAAAATACAAACACAATACAACTTAACAAAGGGTCAATGACTCCTATGAAGACTTTACAGTAGCTCTCATAGAAGCCAAATATTATAATAATGCTTAAAATCTCTTGATTTTAGGACAACAGAATACACAAAAAGGACCTACTCGTTAAAACAACCCCTGCAACGCAGCTTACTATGACGACATATCAGTGGAAGACTGTAGACAATGTTCACAGGCCATTCAACAATATCATTACATAAACGTAAACAGTTCGTCCTTTGTATAGTTGACTCAATTGCGGCAACGGTTGGTAGTGTTGATTTTGTATTTATTTATAGAGCTTCTTTTTTAAGAATTGTGGACGTGACGCGGGTGGGGGCAGCGACATCTGTGACATATATACCTCCAAAAGATACCTTACGCTGTGTCAGTTTTGGTCGCATCAGTGTTCAAAGTCCAAAAATAAATAGCATACGTATGATTGGGTGGTGATTTGGTTTCGCAGGACAATAGAATCCCAGCAGCAGTGGCACCACCTAATGAGTGAAAAAGGTATTAATTGTTGGGTGGTGATTTGGTCGTCCCACTTTTTGCAGGACAACCGAACACCAGTAGCAGTGGCACCACATAGCGAGTGGGTATTAATGCACATTAATCAGAACCAGAGAGCGTGGGGTAGTGTCTAGGAAGTCATGTCACGTTAGTTGAATTTGTTTATTGTGTTCCTTGTTTTAATTAAATCACCGGACAAACTAACATTAATCTCTGGAATCGGCGTCGCACCGAAATTTGGCGAACAAAGGTCCAAAGTGGCTCAATGTACGCTAGCCTCGGTTATCCAGGTTCCATGCTGTGGCGCCACCGTTTGTCACACACATCATCGCCAGGAAGGCTGGAAGCAATGTATACTTTTCATCGTGACGGAAATTATGTGTGCACCCAGATTCTGGGCGCATACATAATTAGTTAATTACTATGTCATCCGGGCATTTGGCTAATTCCTAAAATAAGATTGAATTTTTACCAGTCAACACGATACAATTGTCACCGTCTTGTGTGTCACCATCTTGTGTGTCACCGTCTTGTGTATCACCCTCTAGTGTGTCACCCTCTTGGCGCACTGCTGGAGCTCAGCTCTGTTGATTCTTCAAAGCCGGAGAAGGCACGCTTTTCCAGTCGCATTGACTGCCACGGCAGTCTTCGTGTACTAGATGTCCTATTGTAAATCTGACTGCAATACAGTGAATGACGCAATCGATAGAGGACGCCACTGTAGACGTGGAAAACATGTAGCAATGGTCCTAACAAAGAATCGGTCCAATCCCGTCTCACGCGACAGTGTTGATTACACACCCTTCTCCTCCTTCTAAGTTTTGTTTAACATTTGACCACCTCCACTTTCTTACCAGTTTATGAATTATCCATATGTATGCGTGTGCGCGTGTGCGCGTGTGCGCGTGTGCGAGTGTGCGCGTGTTCGCGTGTGCGCGTGTGCGCGTGTGCACACAATTTCGGTCACCACAGTTCTTTATTTGGCATATGCATATGAGAGAAGAGAGAATGCGGAATGTGTCATACACGATAACCTCATGCTATCCTTATACAGAGGATAGCATTGTTATTATGTTAATCTTCCAACATTTATTATAGAAATTCAACAGCGGGTATTAGATGGTAAGCGAATATCATCACAACTAAACAATGTACAACGACCATAGACATACAGCAATTTATCAGGTAGAAGCTTAATTACCGATTCTGTGGCTTACATTGTGAATTAATTTATTACCATCACCAAAAGCAGTTTGCACGCAATGTCAGCTTATATATTCACCGCTTAGGTTATATACATATATCTATGCACCCTGATATGTCAACCGCTCCAGAGGTGTACATAAGTCTATACACCCCTGATATGTGCACCGTTCCGGTGGTGTACATAGATATATACACCCCTGATATGTGCACCTTTCGGTTGGTGTACAAATATATACACACCCCTGATATGTCCACCGCTCCAGTGATGTTCATAGATATATACACCCTTGATATGTCCACTGCTCCAGTGATGTTCATAGATATATACACCCCTGATATGTCCACCGCTCCAGTGATGTTCATAGATATATACACCCCTGATATGTCCACTGCTCCAGTGATGTTCATAGATATATACACCCCTGATATGTCCACTGCTCCAGTGATGTTCACAGATATACACACCCCTGATATGTCCACTGCTCCAGTGATGTTCATAGATATATACACCTCTGATATGTCCACTGCTCCAGTGATGTTCATAGATATACACACCCCTGATATGTCCACTGCTCCAGTGATGTTCATAGATATATACACCCCTGATATGTCCACCGTTCCGTTGGTGTACAAATATATACACCCCTGATATGTCCACTGCTCCAGTGATGTTCATAGATATATACACCCCTGATATGTCCACCGTTCCGTTGGTGTACAAATATATACACCCCTGATATGTCCACCGCTCCAGTGATGTTCATAGATATACACACCCCTGATATGTCCACCGCTCCAGTGGTTTACATAAATACATAAACCCCTGCGAATGACCTGCCTTTGATATTGTTTACACTTCAATGTGTGACCATCATGTCACAATTGACGGATTGCAGTATATTAAAATAGCAATGATCGCTTTATATCATAATATTAAACAATAACCAAAAGTTATACTTGTCAAAAGACAAGTTTACACAAACAACTGTAGGAATATATTAAACACTGCTACCTGACATCTAGTGGTGAAGGCGGTTCTCAAAGCCATTCACTTTCCCCTTCTCCCATCTAGTGGATAGTTAACTTACTACAAGCGTCCATGCAAGCTGGAACTGACCAGTGTATTTAACAAGATTTAACAAGTATGTCATCCAAAACTACAAGTTCTAGGTGGCAAGTGATTAAGTCCTAACAATATTCACATAACCACTCAATATTTTAAGAAACTTCTATTTGGTTTCCTCTTTCTCTCCTGGTCTCTAGTCAGTACCTATCTCTCTAATAACACGTTAGAGAGTTACCTTTGACGTCATAGCCATCGGCGAAGCACCTCAAGAAAAGATACTCAACTCCCTGGAAACTGCCCACTCTGTCTACACTCACATGGACAACTGTTTTTGTATGATTTTAGTCTGGCTTTACTTGTGCAACAGCCCTACGACCACCAGCCCTACGACCACCAGCCCCACGACCACCAGCCCTACGACCACCCGCACTACGACCACCAGCCATACGACCACCAGCCATACGACCCACAAATGAGTGCCGACTTTGTACATAGGTTTCAACCGGTTTCTGATGTGAATTGTTCTTGTGGTCGTTGTCTCAACAATACATCGCTCGTGCGCATTTTTCGAAACGTAGAAAGAACACATGTGTGATACGACAACAACTGGGATATGGTTTGTTTTAAAAGAGAACATTTCAATAAAAGGCAAACAAATATACGTCTGATCCCATTACGATCTTATTTTCATTTCGACTTTTTTCAGTGTGTTATGGCCTTGCCACGACTGCCAATAGATACCTGTCTCCAGGGACTTCGACCCTTTGTGGTAGACCCCGTTCATGTTGGTGCCAGTACATGAGCCGTACCACCAGCCTCCTTTCAGGGTAAGGTCACAGTGAGTCGTATTTGTTCGGTCGTTGTCGCGGTCCTTCGTACTGAAGCCGGTGTTAGCATGGTGCCAGAGCGAATCCCCTACAACAACAGGCGTGGAATTGTGGATGGGACGTCTTTTGGGAGGGGAGTTTGACAGGGGTCTCAACCTCCCAGATCCCTCCTGTCTTGGAGGTCAACCTCCCATCTCCCGTCTATTTTGGGGGCCAACTTCCCAACTGTTTTGGGAGCCAATCTCCCACCTTCCATCGTAATTTGTAGGACCAACCTCCCACCTCACACTTCCTGCTAAAATATAATAATTATTATTGGTATATTTCCATGAACACGTTGACGTACAGAACGCGATACTGCATTCCCTTGCACGTGACTATGATGTCCGCGCACGGACGTTATAAAAAAACACCATGAAATGTTCACGCACGGACGTCATGATAAAACACAACGAAACGTCAATGCACGGATACTACAGTAAAGCGCCTCGAAATGTCCACGCATGGTCTTCACAACAAAAAACCACGACATGTCTTTGCACAGACGTCATAGTCACACGCCACAAAATGTCTACGCACGGACGTCATAACAAAATGATTAGCTATTAACACGCACATAAACGAACGCCTTTGGACAAGTTTTATATAACTATGAAGAACATCGTGTAGCCTTTCCAATTATAATAGACATGCTTTAATTGTACACAAAGAACATTTAGAAGGGGGTTGTAAACTAAATTATCTGGTTCCCATATCCTTCACTAGAGGCGTTTCGCACATTACGCGCAAGGTAGTTTAGCTTAGCAAACTCTCGCTAGCCTCGTGAACTCCACGAGAACAAAGTCTGGCCGCGAGCCCGTGTTTTGACTGTTACTACACACTCGCCGTTTTCTCCATTTTCCCGCGTTAGTACAAACTCACCGTTTTCCAGGGTTGGCATGTAACGAAGTAAAAATGCTTCGTTACAATACTTGAGTAGTTATTTCACGTAAATGGCATGTAACGAAGTAGAATTTTGACTAAATACTTTTAATTGTAACGAAGTAGTTTTATTTAAAGTAACGCGACTTTTTACTTCGATACTTTTATTTACTTCAGAATATATTTTCGTTAATTTATTTGCGAAACCGCTGCTACCGTCAATGACATTTCATAAACAGTGCATAGTCGGCAGGCCAAAAGCTATTAATATAATCCAATCGCATGCCAGTTCGCGATCATATTTGCATACAAACCTCTCTTTGGGAAATCGACGCAACCATTATTTTATATCTACGTCAGTGAACGAAGTCTGCCAAATATTGGTATAGCTCAGGTCAAGGCCGTTGACATGAAATGTCATTTCGAGCACACAACGCTTGAACGCCATCTCAAACCATGATGCAAATGCCTCCGTTGCACCATATAAACTATTAATCAGTAAGTTTCCAATACGTATTATAAATATTAAAATTTGCAATTTCGACAATGTATTGATAATCCCCATACACTGACACAATTCTGACATTCGTGAGCGAACGCGCATCGTGGATCGAGAACTTCACCGATTTTAGTCCATTGTCAGCAACGGCGACAACGGCCTTACCGGCTTACGTCATTCATATTGAGATGTTTAATAAATTCATAGTATTGATTACTCTACAGAACTAAAGAGTAAAGAATTGACACTCTGCCATTTGGCTTATTCAAGCTGACCCACAATATCAGAGACAGGGTCAGGGACAATTAGCAAATTGTAAAAGTTATTGTGCTAATGGCATGATGTTTATTTTTATTTAAAATCTTTGTCTAAGTCTGACTTTATAAGTACAACTAAAATATGCATTAGAAGGGAATCGTACACGTGCTGCCTGCGGCAGGCGAACATTCTACTGCCGAGTCATTAAATATCACCCGGTTACGTTGTCGTTTGGGTGTATATTCATGTCAGTCTTGACATATAGGTGGCGCAAACGGCAAGTTTGTAGTAACGCAGGAAAACGGAGAAAACAGCGAGTTTGTATTAACGCGGGACACCACCAGCCGCTAGAAACGCTGCAGGACGTAGATCCGCGGAAACCGCGAGAAATGCGTGAGAATTGCCGATGATGTCATGTTATGGGCTTCAAAGCGTCATACCGTCGTGACCTTTAATCAGAACGCAGTTGGGGATTGGCCCCCTTTAATAGGCAGTGCAGTGTCTAGACACGTTGTTTGTGTGAACGCACGCATAATTTAACTTGCTTTGTCGCCCGGCCAATTTCTGCATTTAACGGACATTAAGTAGACGCCGCCGGGGGCAGGCCCGTTCGTGCGAGACGAGCTTCCACTCCTTGCCAGCGGAGCCGACATCTTCATCTGTATTGCTATTTATATAACTTGTGATGTTATATATACAGTATAATAATACATTTTTGTTGATACCTCCCAGCTTGCCACACTCCTCTTTATGGGTTCGCCCATTCCCACTAGCGAGCGTGTGTCTTCTTAACAAGTTGTCACATTTCGGGTGAAGTGTGCGAATATATATATATATATACATATACATATACATATACATATACATATACATATACATATACATATACATATATATATATATATATGCCTCCCTGTCACGAAAGACAATAGGTTCTGCGCCTGGAGAGTCAGTGGTTGGTGGGACAGCGCCTGATCTACTGTGTGTTCTGGAGTGACAGTCATTTTCACATATTCGGCAGACGTAGGCCGATGCGAGAACTGGTGCGTGGTTT
The DNA here is from genome assembly GCA_033239005.1 of Lamellibrachia satsuma. Lineage (NCBI taxonomy): Eukaryota > Metazoa > Annelida > Polychaeta > Sabellida > Siboglinidae > Lamellibrachia > Lamellibrachia satsuma. Next base: position 7,881,705 of record BSQZ01000008.1, read on the forward strand.
TCACGATCCTTTCGTTGTTGTCTCCTCTCCATCCAGGTTGTGTTCCGCTTTTCCTCGCTGGCCTTCACTCCCTCACGCACTCTCACGCGCAATATCCCGCGTTCTACGATAGTTGTCTCCCGTGATGTTGTGTTGCTGTTGCGGGCCTTCATATCACGTCTGCACACATCCTTGAATCGAAGCATAGGACGGCCTGTTGGTCTGGAGCCTATTTTAAGCTCACTGTAGAAGATGTCTTTTGGGATTCGGCCATCCTCCACGCGACACACGTGACCGAGCCATCGCAGGCGACGCTCGCTGAAAACGCATAAAAACCGTAAACTGTCGCGGTGAGGCGACTACGGAGTGACATTCTCCATGGCGCATGGTGCGAAGATTAGGCGTGGGAATTAAATGCGCGTAACTAAATGTTCCTCGTGGCGTCTTTGAGTTGGACGCAGCATGGAGGAATTAGCCCTACTAATAGGTCCACTTTTCCTAAATACGATCCCGTTCGGGCTGTGCTGGCTACTAATCTGGAGTTTAACGCTTTGGCTCCGCGTCCGTTGTCATTGGGTTGTTGCGATCGACTCACATAGCAACGCCAACTAAGAGACGTCGCCAACTAAGGGGAAGTTCTCAAAGTTAAAACAGAACGCACAGTGTTTAATACTGGTTCAGACAACCACCTACCATCAATACATGGTGTGGGACATAAAATAGCGCTCATATTGACAAACAAAAAGCATTCGTTTTTCCCATGAAACGTGGTAACGACCAAACCACCGCCCACCAATATGTAATGCAATAACGACCAAGCCACCGCCCACCAATATGTAATGATGTAACGACCAAACCACCGCCCACCAATATGTAATACTGTACGTTTGTTGGACTTTGAGAACTTATGCGACCATCCCTAAGGCTCACCCGTTAGAATAATAACTGTATCACGTATGTATGGTTCAAGAACTGTTACCTACCAGCCGTTCCGTTGTAAGTTCCCAAGATAAACTTGTATTTGTCAGCTTCTGACGACACAGCGAAGGTTGAGTAAGCGGCGTAGTGCGACTCATCCTCGAAATCTTCCAGGTCCACTCTCAGTTCGTACTCTCTGTGTGAAGTCAAGGCGTGGATGTATTCGTTCCCTGCAATACATACATACAAACATACACACACATACATACATACATACATACATAATGCACATACGCACACGCACGCACGCGCACACAAATGGTTGTTGCCTTAGTCTACAGAGATAACTGGCGTAGTTAGCGGTCACAAATGGTTGTTGCCTAGCTAACTCAACAAATATAACTGGCGTAGAAAGCGGTCACAAATGGTTAATTAATGCTGTGAACAGATGGGTATATGTAAGGCAGGAATCTCCCTGTAGGGAGCGTATAAAAGTGTCAATGGTGATAAGCATTTTGGAGTTTGTAAGATAAACTTCACAAAGAATGTACGCATGCTATGCAGGGGAAAATGGGGGCAGTATATCGGCTATGAATTCAATCTGCCATATACGTTCTTTATATTTATTAATTACTAGTCCTACCCAGACAAGTTTTCGCAGGGCAATGCCAGTGGCAATGGCAACTTCATTAGTGTTTTTCAAAGGACAAAGTGGAAGTTAGTAAAAAGACAGACTGTGTATAAAAAATCCCTTGTAAGAGCTGTAACCACACATATATCGGCGAAACAGGGGGAACATTTGGAACAAGACTAGAAAAAACAAGAAAGAGGTTGAATACATCACAAACAGACGAGTTTACCAGGAAACAGAAGAGACTGTCAACGGTGACAGAACATAAATCTGCAATAACAGACCATCCAAGCAGAAACATTTGCATCATAGACTGGGAGGGGCAAAAATGATTGACAGAGAGTGTAACAGAAACGCAAAATGGATCGCAAAAGAGGCCATATGGATCCGAAAGACAACTCCAGTCATGAATCGAGACAATATAGATTGAGCCACGTATGGAATGCCCTGCTTATCAAGACAACTGGCGAGCAGAGGAAGAACTTGCCGTCCCGGAATTCTCGGTGAAGCCTGCCGATGGGAGTCGAAACGTTGAGAAAAAAAATCAAAATAGGTGTGGCTAAAAAAAATTGTAATTCATATTTTACATACCTATCAATTACTTTCATCCAAGCGACCAACATATTTACATTCACTGCTTACTCTGGCAAGATAGCCCAGACAGCTTCGATTATATAATTATAATCTACTTTTTGTTCCCAACGTTAAAATAAATGTTAGAACTAGAGCTTTTTCAGTTGCTGCATCGTCTCTGTGGAACTCACTCCCTGTTAGTGTTAAGTATATAGGAAATATAGCAACATTTCGCCGTAAACTGAAAACCCACCTATTTAGGCTTGCTTATTCTCCATAGCTCTCCTGCAACTGTTTACAACTGGAACTGCGTATCGATTATGAACTACTTATCCGCTTTTGTTTTGGTGCGCTGCTGAGCTTGGGTCTCCCGTTGATTTTAGCGCAATATAAGTATTTTATACATTATTATTAGAATATATATATATATATATATATATATATATATATATATATATATATATATATATATATATATATATATATATATATATATATATATATATATATATAGTTCCAGTTCTTCAATTACCAACATGGTACGTCACATAGATGGACAATAAAGACGATGGCATACACTGCTCTTAAGGCAGAGGAAGTAATTATGGACATGGGCAAGTTTATTGTGCTTTTATCAAAAACGCAAACCAGGATTACATTCGTGCGTTTCACGTCAGCATCACCATTCAGGGAACCTACTTCGACAGGGAAACAACGTAAATGAACAGTATCATATGTGCTGCCCTGTGTGGCAGGGGATTGGCGACCGCGTACAGGTACACAGTAAAGTTGAGAAGGCAGCTGAGAACCTCGGTTATGGATGGGTATCTTAGCCGACACACGACACAATATGTGGAAGATAACAATCAGGATGGGAGAGACATCGGACAGAATGGGCGCGAAAATGGAGAGGAAGGGGTAGATATCGAACAGAACGGGGAAGTCAACCGACAGGACGGGACAGGACAGGAGAAACAAGGGACAAGGCAACAATATGTCATTGGGGGAATGAGATTATGTGGCAGCAGTTTACGAGTTTATGTTTACATTGGCCTAATACATGAGACAGTAAAGACAATGATGTTTTGATGTGGCAATCATAAAGTAGACCAATAATAAATATAAATGGAGGCTTCGCGGTGAATTATGGATTGCCATATGGATGATGTATCGAAGCACCTACCAAGGGCGCTAAGGAAACAAGCAACATGATTGATGCACTGTTTGACAGTCGCCAGAAACTTAAAACAGTGGTTGGAAGAGTTACGACAGTGTCTGCTGAATACTTGTAACTAATAATTGCGTTTGCAGTACGTATCCCAGTCTGTATGTTTTCTGTAGTAAAAAATATATGTGTGTGTGTGTGTGTGTGTGTGTGTGTGTGTGTGTGTGTGTGTGTGTGTGTGTGTGTGTGTGTGTGTGTGTGTGTGTGTGTGTGTGTGTGTGTGTGTGTGTGTGTGTGTGTGTGTGTGTGTGTGTGTGTGTGTGTGTGTGTGTGTGTGTGTGTGTGCTTGAACGCATACAAAGGAGAGCAACTAAAATTATTCCAGAACAGAGAGACCTTAGTTTTGAAGAACGCCTGAAAGAATGTGGTTTAACAACCCTAGAGACAAGGAGGTTAAGAGGAGATAAATTGAAGTTTTTAAGATACTGAATGGGTATGAAAATATTGATAGAAATTTGTTTTTCTCTCTCAAGAAAGATAGCAGAACTAGAACGCGAGGTAAAGTTAGTAAAGGATCAGTGTAGATTGGATATCAGGAAGTACTCGTTCTCACAGAGGACAGTGAATTAGTGGAATAAATTATTTATGGATTGTATAACAGCTAGCAGCGTGAATATGTTTAAAAACAAGTTGGACACACATCTCAGAAGGGCGAGTTACACGTAGATCAATACTGATGGACTCTCGATAAGCCAATCCATCTGGGCCTTTGGACTGGATGGCAAATCTTGTTAAATACAAAACAGAACACGAGATCTGAGGTTACAGTATGACTGTAACACGGCACTTGTGAATGCTTATACAGATTCATCCACAAATAAACGTTTTTCCAAGTATGTTTACGACTTTAAAAAATAAAATTAGTTTTGTGTTTTCTAGTAATTTCATGCGTTTTTGCCTGCTTTACGAATCCAAATGTGAAACCGTCGTTGATAATTTACAGTAATATATATGGTCACGAATCTTCTGCTGCCGCAAGATCCTCTATTTCAAAATGCAATTACATCGTTGTTTTCATGAGATTCGATCATATAGCTACGCACGCATATACTGTTTGCTAATTATGAAATTATGGAAGAGAGATCGAGGTGATCAGCTATATACCCAGCCAGAAATTATTAGAAAAGTCGCCGAATCCCCGCTTGTAGGCGTTCCAGTCGCGGTAGAAGTCGATGGAGGCGTCATGGCGTCGTTGGAACACCTGAAAATGATATGACTTAAAGTTGTCGCCTGGAATCAGATCAACGAAAGAATACATACAGCGAACAACATAACTAGTACTACTCGTAACCGTACACTACACGACACAAATACTGAACTGTACACTACACGACACAAACACTGAACCGTACACTACACGACACAAATACTGAACCCTACCCTACACGACACAAATACTGAACCGTACACTACACGACACAAATATTGAACCGTACACTACACGACACAAATACTGAACTGTACACTACACGACACAAACACTGAACCGTACACTACACGACACAAATACTGAACCCTACCCTACACGACACAAATACTGAACCGTACACTACACGACACAAATATTGAACCGTACACTACACGACACAAATACTGAACCGTACACTACACGACACAAATACTGAACCGCACACTACACGACACAAATACTGAACCGTACACTACCCGACACAAATACTGAACCGTACACTACACGACACAAATATTGAACCGTACACTACACGACACAAATACTGAACTGCACACTACACGACACAAATATTGAACCGTACACTACACGACACAAATACTGAACCGTACACTACACGACACAAATTGTGTGGCTGTTTGGTCCTACCTCTCGGTGTGATGTGTTAATAGTTACTGGTTGCTTAATGTATGTGTTATGTGTTACCATATGTGCTACCATAATTTTCATTATGGACTGTTCACGAATGTTTGGGTGGTTAGCCCACTATTTTCATTTATCATGTTTGGCTAGGGGGTTGAGTACCCTAGCCTTTCTGTTGTACATGTATGTTTATGGTTAATCCACTTTGTCATTACGTCCCTACTATGGAACTTGTAGACAATTGTAACGTGATTGTCACTCCAATGTAAGGGCTTTCCGGCATTCCATGCCTATTATTAATACGGTATTAAATAAATGGAATGCCATTTTTCTCGCTCATACATGTTTCCAGGTATGACTTATTTTTACAGAAACTAGCTCAGGCTCCACGCCAGTTTATTCACAGCAAGTCATCAGATTTAGTAGGGAGATTTTATTAATGCCACGAGATGCAGGCATGCGAAATACTGAACCGCGCACTAAGTCAATTGCTATGTAGATAACTTAGAGGTGCTTCAAACAGGACTAGAGGTAACTAGTACATGCAAACCAGTAACACAATGTCCGGAAACCATTTCTGAAACTGGTTATAAATGTGTGTCTTTAAATGCATTGAGCATAGTAAATAAGACAAATGAATTAAACATTATGGTAGAATATACTGACAATCACATAATTGGTATAACGGGCCAGCAAAAACATAGCATATGACGAATTAGGATTGAGATGATCGCGCTAGTTAGGAGAGATCGAAGGAAGGAAGCCTATGACGAATTAGGACTGAGAGGATCGCGCTAGTTAGGAGAGTTCGAAGGAAGGAAGCCTATGACGAATTAGGACTCAGAGGATCGCGCTAGTTAGGAGAGTTCGAAGGAAGGAAGCCTATGACGAATTAGGACTGAGAGGATCGCGCTAGTTAGGAGAGATCGAAGGAAGGAAGCATATGACGAATTAGGACTGAGATGATCGCGCTAGTTAGGAGAGATCGAAGGAAGGAAGCATATGACGAATTAGGACTGAGAGGATACTAATCGCGCTAGTTATGAGAGATCAAAGGAAGGAAGAGGAGGAGGGAGAGTTATTTTATATAACGAAGAATCTATTCAGGCTTATAAAGTAAAATTTGAAAGGGAAGCAGGTTGTGATGAAGTTATTTGGCGCAATACGGTAACAGGAAATGCAACATTAATTTAGATTAGTTTACCGAAGTCCAAACATAAACGAAACGGAAACAAAAATTCAAAACGTTATAAAGAACGTGAGTAAAGGGGAATATATCGTAATGGGATATTTTAACCACGGACACATACAATGGAAATCTCTAGAGAGTACAGGTGGTGATGACTAACAATTTCTATTTTTAATTCAGGATAACGTCCTTACTCAACACGTGCTAGAACCGACCAGGGGAGATAATGTATTAGATATTGTATTATCTTCATAAATTGAATTAGTGGACAATGGCAAAATACACGAACCATTGGGTAACAGTGATCAAAATCAAACACATTTTGACATCAAAGTAATATCAGAAAGTAATCATAAAAAGGAGACAGTTCCACAAAGGTAAATATAAAGATATAAGAAAATACTTAGCAAAGCAACATTGGAATAGCATGCTGATGAATAAAACAGCAACTGAATGTTAGGACATTCTAAAATATGATACTGAGAGTATCGTTGAACGATTTGTTCCGTAGAAAAAACCAAGGAAAACGGTCTAAAAAGAAAAAACCTCTAACAGAAAAATAGCGCACAAGCAATATATGTGGAGGGTCTATAGGCTTAACACAGAAAGGATAAAAAGCTACACAAATTACAAAGAGGCATTTAATACAGCTACGATTTACATAAGAAAATCTAAAAGAAGCTATGAGCAAAAATTAGCATGTAACATAAAGCATGACAGTAAGAGTTTTTATGCATATGTCAGGAGTAGACAAAGCGTACGAGACAAGATTGAATCATTAGAAGACAGTGCTGGAAATAAGGTTTTTTAAATGGCGGAAGACCTAAATGGATACTTCAGTTCAATGTTTACTAGAGACGATTTTAGTTCGTTACCAGATACAGATGCTAAATTTCAGGAGGCTAAATCGGACTATTTAGGGCAGTTAATTGTAACTCGAGAAATGGTAGCTACAAAAATAACGGCAACGAAGGATAATGAATCGCCTGGAGTGGATGGAATTCCGCCAAAACTACTAATGGAAACAATAGAACAAATTAATATACCACTTGCAGGACTGGTCATTAAAAGAGGGAGTGGTTCTTTTTGAATGGAAAGAAGCAAACATTCGAAAAATAATCATATAATTACAGACCAGTGAGTTTAACATCAGTGATCTGTAAACTATTACAAAGGTTAATTAAAGACCATATGGAGGACTTCCTTGTTGGGCATAAATTATTATACCTATCTCAACATGGATTCCTAAAAGCGAGGTCATGCTTAACAAATGTGCAGTTTTTTTTAAGAAATCGTTAAGCGGATAGACGAGGGATCAGTGGATAGAAAATGGCTGACTGACAGAAGACAGCGTGTTGTAGTAGATGGGGAAATAAGTTTGAGTGGTGTACCAAAAGGATCAGTATTAGGACCTTTACTCTGCTTAATACATATCAATAGCTTGGACGACAATATAACAAGCACCGTACTGAAATTTGCGGATGACAAAAGTGTTTAGAAAGGTTAACAATGACGGTAATAAAGACGATTTATAAAACGATATAGACAAATATTAGTTAAATGGTCTGAAAATGGCAGATGTTATTCAATTTTGGGACACATAAATGCCTACACACAGGACACGGGAACTTGGATGTAAACTATAAAATGCGAATACTAAAGAAAAGGACTTAGGAGTAACAATAAGTGCTGATATGACAATTTCGGAGCAGTTTGGTATTGCTGCTTCAAAGGGTAATCAGATTATTGGGTTGAATAGGAGAAACATAACATATCAGGAAAAAGAGCTCATCATAACTCTGTATAAAGCAATAGTGAGGTCTTTAGAATACTGTCCACAAGCTTGGATATCGTAAGAAGGATATCGATAAGCTTTAACGAATACAGAGGAGAGCAACTCAACAGGTTCCATAACTGAGAGAACTTAGTTATGAAGAACGCCTAAAAGAA